>SCDT01000024.1:0-25725 GCA_004143765.1 Drosophila melanica | reverse complement strand
TAAGCCGCTAAAAAAAAAAAAAATGAAAACTTAAAAAGAAACACAACTCCAAAATTGCTAAGAATTTTTTTAATGCCTAGCCTAGTAAGTTGTAATAAGTACATGCATTGATCTATCTTTTGAATATATATACTTCTATATATATATATTAAATATAGGTATGCATACGAGTAGTAGTGAAATGAAACGTTGTATATAGCAAAAAGTATACTTAAGACTAAACATACTTTAATTCTATCTGTATACATATATATAGATATACATACAAATACTACATACATATACCAGTTATGCTAGGCGTAGAAAAATTGCAACTATCTAAATGTGTAGCTAGCTATTTAAGATTGATCTAAGCGAAACACACACACACACACAAGAGCAAATAATTTTAGCAAACTATGAGCGCTACTATTATATACAAAAGCTACATACACACATGCAAACGTATGTACATTTACACATTATTTATAGTTATATATTTAACTGTCATACAGCTAATGTTATATACACATACTTACTTATATGTATTTAAAGCTCTGGCACACTGCAAAAAGATACAAAAAAAAGAAAAAACAAAAAAAATAACAAAGAACGAAGCGTTGTTAAGAACAAATTTACTTCCATTTTACATACATACATATTTATTGAATGCATTTAATTTCTCATGTTAAAATTAAAACGACACGAAAAAAAAACAAAACAAAAAAAAAGAAAAGCAAAAAGTTAATTGTTAAAGCAAAATTATGTTTGTTAGCATATTAACTTACTTCCACCGATTTGTTTCCAAAGCTCTTCCAATATTGCATAATAATTATGTTTAATAATACGTACATACGCATACATACAATCATTTTTTTTTTTTTTTTTTTTTTTGTCAATTGCCATATTTACTTTTGTTTTTATATATTCCTTCATTGCATAAATGTCTTCCTCTTCGTATACTTTTCGTTTTGTTTATGCATTCCATTTCTGTGTGCATTTCTTTGTTCTTATATTGCATAATGTACATACACATATCGCATACATACATCTAATCAAAATTAAAACCAGGAAATTTTTTTGTTGCTAAGAAATTCATTTGCAGTTCGGTTCATTTATAATTTCGTTTTAAGAGCCTAATTTTAGTATAATTTTATAACATATACTTAGCTTAAGTTGTTGGTACAAAGAATCGAAAAGCATATTTTTAGCGAGAAAATAAAGCGTATCGCCAATGATTTTACTTTTGTTTATTTGAATATTTTATTTAGCTTCATTTGATTATTATTTGTATTTAGTTTTGAAACCCATTTTCGTGCTTTAGGCAATTTTCGGCATCCTGTTGTGATATCTTATACGAAACAAAAACAAAACAAAAAATCATAAATTAAACATCTTTTAAATGTGTTAGTTGGTTGACGTATATTTGCAATAAATTTATTGTACGTTAAAGCTGTTAAGTATTTATATATTCGTATTGTGACAATTACCAGAGAAGCAATTTTTTCAAAACTACAAGACACAAAAACCATACGATACAATTGGGTACTCGCAAAAATATATATTTTTTATTATGTTTGAAAATGACATTCACAAAATCACCATCCCAAGGATAAAAAAAAATATAAATGAAATTAAACCCTAACTTATAAGCCTGAAAGACAAATACTGACAAGTGTTGTGGTTGGTTTCAATGCCATGGAACAGACAAAAAGGATAACTTCCCTATTTTTTGTAAACAAACCTTTTAAAATTAACTTTTACGTATGAATAAAAATTTATATATATTGCTTCGTGTTTTCATACCGATAGTTTTTTCTTCTTGTATTCGAATTGCGCGCGCATTGCGCTGGCTAAGTGAACTTTTTGCACGCCGTTGTCGGCATATAAATGACGGCTGGGCGAGCTTTTGTTGCGGTGTGTCTGCGTATCGTTCTGAATGACAGCACACCGTTATCGCTTGCGAAGTGTACAATAATGCAGTTTTAGCAGTAAAATCGCATATACAACAAATATATTAATGTTAATAGTGCGTGTATTGAGTGCTAACCGACATACAGATATTCGGAGTAACGCATGCGAAGCTCTTCTTGACATTGCAACGCCCACATTGCTGTTGCTTATTCGGAAGTGGTAGAAAAGGAAAAGGCGGGTAGCGGAACAAGAAGAAGCAATCAACTGTCAACTACGACAACAACAAAGAAGTAGCCACTGTGACAGAGCCACAGGCAAAATGCAAAAAGTTAATTAGCGTGCATAAAATAGCCGCTCGGTGGGTGGTAAGCCACATCTAGTGCTTTGGTCAGCGCGGCCGGGGGGTGAGTGGATGCCATGGAGTTCGCTGATCTGATAAAAACACCCAAATTGGATGGGGTCTTCCTGCATACGAACGCAGCCAATGCAACAGTTGAGGGCACCCTGTGCATAACGGGCCACCATTTGTTGCTCAGCGCACGCCAGGAGAGCACACAGGAGCTATGGGTAATTGCTCGGCCCAGTGATGCGAAAAGTTACCCTATTAACGGACTAATTGAATTACTTTGTGCACTTTCCAGCTGCTGCACAAGAACATCGATTGCGTGGAGAAAAAGCCGAGCATGGGCCAGAACATTGTCATGGGTGGTCTTATAACGCTCAAATGCAAGGATTTGCGCATTATATCATTGGAAATCAAGTACGCCAAGGACTTCTTCAATGTGGCCGCCTCCTTGGAGGCACTTAGTGCAATACAAAACGCCGAGCTGGACTATCCCTTCTTTTACAGACCCATGTATTCGATACTAGAGGATGGCTTTACCATGTTTAGGTGCTGTTTGAAAAGCATTTAATTGATCCAAATTACCCTATTAACAGCTTCAATTTTCAGGCCAGAGCTGGAGTTTGCGCATCTTATCAGCGGCATGAGCATGGGCGGCTCCTCATCACCGAATGTGGCAAATATAACAATTTGTACGCCGTCTACATCGACTGTGGGCATACCCCATCCGCTCCAGAATGGCTTCACACTGGACGCGGCGGTTGCATTGGTCGGTGGAGGCAGCTGCATCTCTGCCTGCGAGTGGCGCATTAGCCACGTCAACAAAGACTTTGGCGTCTGTGCCACATATGGCGCCACATTGATTGTACCTAAAGCAATTAGCGACGAGCAAATAGCGCTCGCCGCTGCATTTCGAGATGGCGGACGCTTCCCAGTGCTCAGCTACAGGCATGAAAACGGCGTATGACTAATTTAATTTTTGATCACTGAGTGTGCGCTCATAATCGAATTAACTTCATGCATTCTTGCACACAGGCAACACTGATGCGGAGCGCCCAGCCGATGTCTATACAGGGCATCAAGCGTTGTCGCGCCGACGAGGCCATACTCAACCTGGTGCTGGGGCGCAGCAAAAAGGGATTCATTGTGGATACGTGGGGCAAGGGCAAGTCAAACACTGAAACGGACCTGCACTACTCGCAGTGGAAGAAGGTGAATCGTTCTATTGGCAATGTCAGCTCGCCTGCCTCCATTTTGGATAGTTTCGCCAAATTGATTGAGGCCTGCAATGATATTGGCTGCAATACAGACAAGTGGCTATCGCGTCTGGAGAACAGCGGCTGGCTGAGCCTGGTGCTGAATTCGTTAAATGCCTCCTGTGTGGTGGCCCAGTGCCTGGATCAGGAGGGCAGTCCAGTGCTGGTGCATGGCGCGAAGGGTCTCGACTCGACCCTGATTGTAACGTCTCTGGTGCAGATCATTCTCAATCCCGATTGTCGCACTGTACGCGGGTTAGTAATGAATTGACTTCTTCTTACACATATATATTCAAATCATTTTATTGAACGTTTATTTGCAGCTTGCAAGCTTTGATAGAGCGCGAGTGGATCCAGGCGGGTCATCCGTTTGCTTCCCGGCATCGTTATTCCTGCTATACGCCACATCAGATGCGGAACAAAAACTCGGGTGCCACCTTTGTCTTGTTTCTGGATTGTATCTTTCAGCTGCACACGCAGTTTCCATGCAGCTTTGAGTTCAGCACGCAGCTGCTCATTCTGCTCTTTGAACACAGCTATTTCTCGCAATATGGAACCTTTTTGTGCGATTCGGAACGGGAGCGATGCGAGCTTCAAGTGCACACAAGGACCACAAGCTTGTGGTCGTACTTAAATCGACCCGATGTGCTGCAAACCTTGCTTAACCCACTGTACGAGCCAAATCCTAGTGTAATTTGGCCATCGGTAGCTCCCATTAGCTTGGAGCTGTGGAGCGGTGAGTTTTTCATTTAATGCTGCTATCGAAATCTGAATATATATTCTATATTTGAGCAGAGCTCTATTTACGTTGGGTGATTGATCAACGCAATATGGTAACTACCATGGCACAGGTACAGGAACTAGTTACCTGTGAAAAGGAACTCAGAAGCCAGGTAAGCCTGTATTTTATAATTAATTAATTAGTAATTTATAAAATAAATATATTTTTTAAAGGCATTCAAGCTGCGCAAACAGGCCGTGGAACTCTGTCAGGAGGTTGCGTCACTCTTAAATGGTGTGGAGAATGCATGAGTCTTTTGTCTACCTGACGGGTCAGGCAGTCTCTCTAATCATACAATATATACCTATATACACTTATTTTTGATACTTTCTGTAGCCATTTTAAATCGATTTTTGAGCAAAACTTATTTTGTATAAAAGTTCAACATTACGAATAGGTCTCTAAAAGTTCCATTTATAAAAATTGCTGAAAAGTAAAAGGAAAACCCAACAAAACACAGATCTGCTTTTGGATCAAAACAGACACTCTGTATAATTATTTTTGACATGTTCAATTTAAAATTGTAAACTATAGAAACGAATGTCTTAATCAAAAGCTCTCTCATTGTAATTATAAAACGATCTCCCTTTCTCAGTGTACTTTAATAGAGCTCTCTTAAAATTATGCACATAAGATCATCAAATGTTTAACAATTTGAGTCAATTTTTGACGCATTTAATCATATGGAATTTTTAGTGTAATAAGTCTTCAAATTTACTAATTGCTACTTAATGATGGTTAATACCGTTAAGCCACAGATCAAACTTAGCATTATATCCCTCAAACATTTGCCTTTTTCGAAAAGTTGGTATTTTGTACATTTTTATTGAATCGCATAAATTTAATGCTTTGAAAGCGTTTACAAATGAATAGAAAAAAAAAAACGAAAAACAAATTAACTAAGCCGTTGCTTAATATATCTAAATCCATTTATATATATATCTATATATATATATATGTGTGTTAATATAAATGTTTGTAGTTAGTATTATGCATTATTGTATGTTTGTTTCGAATTGTGATGGTATTTGAAATCAGAAATTCTTATGTAAATTGTATGCAAATATTTATATTTCTATTGTGCGTATATTGAGTGAAATATGCTGGTTACCAATTAAGTGCAATAAATACGTATTATTTTGCAAAATAGTCAACCAAATTTTTTATGAAAGCGGGTTATTTCAAACCGTTTCCCGCAACCCTTACAAAATTTGCCATTCACAGTGCACCGCTGCCACCTGTTACGTTTCGAACCAGATATGTTCTCGAGTGAAATAAACAAAACTTGGTGCATTTTGCCGTTTTCTATAAAGTAAATTAATTTATTTCACTATACAAAGTTGCTTTTCCTATTGTATTTGTTTTTTTTTTTATTGTATATTGTTTATTATCAGTGTATGTATAAAAACGCACTTTACAGAACTCTTAATATGCTCGATTGTTCGTAACTCTGCACAACAATAACAAAAGTAATGTTGAAAGATGATGTGTTCATTGTTTAAAAAATGCAATAAAAGACAAGGTAACTTTTAGAAAGAAAAACACGGCAGAATTTAAAACAATTGAAGAAAAAACCAAGTCCTCGAACAAAGCTGACGGCAATCAACTGCAGAATTACATATTTTTTTTGTCTCGTGTCTTGTTTGAACTGTCTTATGACGCTTCATCCTCCAAGAAGAAGAACTGGCCAGAGCGCTTCTGTTCCGTATCCTTGACCGAGTTATTCTTATTGATACGCGGCCTGAAGTTGTTGGGATCTCGTCGGAAAGTAATGCCCAGCAGTTCAAGGAACCTATTCATGCCATTGAGCAGCGATTGGGGCGAGTAGGCAGTGGTCTTCACTGAAGGCTGACCCTCAATAACAATGACACGATCCGCGAGGTAGGTGGCCATAATGAAATCGTGCTCCACCACAAAGCCAGTTTTCTTTGCGTGCAAAATGTAACTGCAATTTTTAAAATTGTAATTATATAAATGAGCTTGAATTACTAATTTAAATACAATAATACGCACCGTTTGATCACCTTGGCAGCGACCAGACGCTGCTCCGAATCCAAGTAGGCAGATGGTTCGTCAATCAGGTAGACATCCGCTGGCTTGCCCAAACAGAGCACAAGGGCAACGCGCTGCAGCTCACCACCGGAGAGGTTTTGCACCTCCTGATCCATAATTTCCTCAATTTTCATGGGTTTCATAACATCGGCGATGAACTGCGGATGCACGTAGGCATCGCGAATTTTATCGTGCAACAAGTGACGTACATGATTTTGGAATTTCGGTGAAATTTTTTGCGGCTTGTACGAGATGTTTAGCATGGGCAGCTCGACT
Source organism: Drosophila melanica (assembly GCA_004143765.1). Lineage (NCBI taxonomy): Eukaryota > Metazoa > Arthropoda > Insecta > Diptera > Drosophilidae > Drosophila > Drosophila melanica. Next base: position 19,124 of record SCDT01000024.1, on the reverse strand, counting down.
TCACCATCCGGCTGCAGATTGCCGGCCAACATGCGAATAAAAGTTGTCTTGCCCGTACCGTTCTCGCCCAGCAACACCAAGATCTCAGAGTCACTGAAGTGGCCCTGCTCAACGGTCAGCTCGAATTTGCCCAACGTTTTCACCATGGATGGATAAACGTAATGATTCATACGCTTGATCTCCTCCTCCGTGGCCGACTCCGATACCTTAAAAGTGAGCGACTCCGTACGGAAACGCATGTTCTCAGTGGGCACAAAACCGTCCAGGAAAATGTTGATGCCTTCACGCACCGAGAAGGGCATAGTGACTACGCCATAGCAGCCAGGCACGCCATACAGGCAGCAAATAAAGTCGGACAAATAATCCAGCACAGACAAATCGTGCTCCACAACAATGATAAATCTGTTAAAAAAATTTCACATTAGTGCACATTATAAGTGATGATGTGGCAAACGTACTTGGTAGGATGCAGCAATGAGCGAATAGTCAAAGCAGCGTTAAGACGCTGCTTAACATCCAGATAAGAGGACGGCTCGTCGAACATGAAGATATCAGCGTTCTGTATACACACCATGGCAATCGCGAAACGCTGCAATTCTCCGCCAGACAACTGGGAAATTTCACGATCGCGTATGTGTGACAGGTCCAACATATTACATATTTTTGTCTGCAAATCACGTTCGTCCTTTTTATCAAGAAGGTCGCCAACGGTGCCACGCACCGCTTTTGGAATCTGATCAACATATTGCGGCTTGACTAGCGCCTTAAGGTTGTCTTCCAATATCTTCGTAAAGTAATTTTGCAGCTCGGAGCCACGGAAATAGGCCAAAATTTCCGTCCAGTCGGGTGGATTAGCATATTTGCCCAAATTGGGTTTCTGCTTGCCAGCCAATATCTTAAGTGCCGTCGACTTACCAATACCGTTTTGACCAACCAAGCCGAGTACCTCACCAGGCCGGGGAATGGGCAGGCGATGCAGCTTGAACGAGTTTTTGCTGTAGCGATGCGTTGTGTGCTTCTCCAAATTGCTGGGCAAGTTAATAATTGTGATGGCCTCAAAAGGACATTTCTACATCAAAAATAAAAATGTTGGATTAACAGCTGTTTGACAAAAATTGCAGACTGGTGACCAGGCACAGGTAAAACACTGGTCTGCCTACCTTGACACAGATACCACAACCGATGCAAAGCTCCTCGGACAGTGATGCTATCTTCGATGTGGGCGTCACTTCAATGCACAGCTTGCCCATGCGCACCACTGGACAGGACTTTTTGCACTCCTGCCGACAACGCTTAGGCTTGCACTTGTCATCGCTGACAATGGCAATACGCGTCTGCTTGTCTGTCTCCTCGGTGTCCTTCCTGCGCGACATGCTGTGAAAGCAAAAGGTTTGTTCAATTATTCATTATTCAATTCATTGTCAACGTTGCAAATGTCAAAACAAAACTAGTGCAGCGCGAAGGCAAGGGCGACATGCGGGGGGCGCTAGAGTTGCGTGCAGTGAAAGTATAACCTCAAAACATATGCTATTAAGCACGGATTCGAATGTTTTCTCACAGTTATCGTGGTATGCACGGTACACGTATTATATTTATACACAAATTCACTTTTAATTTACCTGCGAACTTGGCTGAAATTTATTTAAAACAGGCAGAACGTCAACGCACGCTCTTGCGTTGTCAGCCAACAAGTTTCAAAGGGAGTGCACGATACTACTTGTTAGTGGTGGGTAATGGCAAAAACATCAAAACGCGAAAACCGAAGCATCGATAATTGCTATCGATAAGTATTATCGTGATCTTAAACAAGCCTGAAATAAATAATATGATATATATGATATATGAATATACATATATCTATATCATGCATAAGCTTATTGACCAGTATGAGCGCACACAGTGTGGAAATGAATTATTATTGTTTTTTGAAATATCGATGCTTTTATTTTATAAAGTACCACCTCTAGAATCGAAAACAATGATGACGTTTACGTTTGACGACCCGACCGTCGTGCATTCGTATATTTTGTACAATTCTGTGGATATTTACACGTTGTAGGAGAATCGCTGGCATATATAATAAATAATAATGGTCGTCGAGGAGCCAAATCCAAACAATGCGGAAATTGCGGAGAAATCCGAAAGCGGCACCGTGCCAGCCGAGCCAGTGAAAATCTTCACTGTAGAAAGTGAGTGTGAGCAGCACCCTTCAAAAGGGGCTGCTGCGGTGCCAATGATAATTAACCTAAAAAAAAAACAAAAGTACTTTAAACGAAGGATCTGGACTAAAAGATACCCTAAACCTTTCATTGCATGCATGCAAAAAACGCTAATGTATGCAGCTCATGCTGCCAATTGACTGACATTTTACCATACGTTCTTCAATAGCTTCTGATTTCTTCACTGATATTGATGAAACCTTTTGCAATAGATTATTTAAGTGCTATAGTGTATTTAATATTTCGTGTAAGCAAACCTCTCTAGGAAATAGGCATACAAATCAGAGGTTGGTGAAGATAATCGATTTACCGTGCTATCGATCATTAGCAATGAACTTGATCTAAGCATGCAAAGGACGCACATGACTAGATAGACTTGAGTATTTATGCTTTATGGGGTCGCAGATGACACCTACTGCCCCCATTTTAAATAGGTTTACTGGTGTGCTTACAAATATATGTAAACTAATCAACTTTCGCTATTCATTACAGTCCTGCACATGATCAAGGATGCCCAGCAACAACACGGTCTGCGCCACGGTGATTATCAGCGCTATCGGGGTTACTGCACACGCCGCATTCGCCGTCTGCGCAAGGCGTTAAAGTATCCCCAAGGCGACAAGCGTCATTTTAAGCGTCGCGATATAACGCTCGCCCAGCTGACGGGCAAGAAGGCGGACGAACGTTTCATACACATACCGTTGATCAGTGCCGAGCGCGCCTGGGCCTATGCCATGCAGCTGAAACAGGAGGCTAACACGGAGCCGCGAAAGCGCTTTCATTTGATCAACAAGCTGCGACGCGCCTGTTTCTATGCTCTTCAGCTACAGGAGCTGTGCAATGTATGTAAATGTTCTGATATCTGTTATTATAAAATTATCCAAAAAACTAACTGTGTACATTCTTATCACAGACGGAGGCGTTTGATGCACGCACCAAACTGGAGTGTGAGGCATATGTGGCCTGGATGCACGGCACTCTGCATTTTGAGCTGCAGCTGTGGAAGTCGGCCGGCGAGCATTTAAAACGCGCCCAGGTGGTGTATGAGAACTTGGCTAAAGCGTTGCCCGACGACGACCAGGAGCTGTACCGCGCCAAGGTCAACGAGTTTACGCCTAATTTGAGGTACTGCGCTTACAACATTAGTGGCGGCGCGAGTGGTGGCAAAATTGATGAAATCCTTGAACTGCGTGCTCAAGGCGTTTTGGAGAACTTGGACGTGCTGGTCAGCCAAACGAAATCAGAAAGCAGCGAGGGTCTCCAGACGATCGACTGGCGCGGTCGCAAGGTCACCGTACGCCCGGAGAAGGTGCGACTGTTTCTGCTTAGCGCCCAAGAACTGGACAAATCGCTGGCGAAGGCAACGAAACTGGATGCCAAGATTGAGTTGATCGAACGCATACTAATGGATTGCAAGGACGCCATACAGGCAGTGCGAGATGAGATCAAACAGGATCCGAAACTGCGCTCCCTGACCACGGGTCAAACTGTTTCGGGTGTGCAATATTTGTTGGCTTACTTGAGCTACATCCGCCACAGCCGCACGCTGCAGCGCAATTTGTGTTTGGTTGAACAGGTAACAAACATATAAATTATATAGCCCAATTATCGCATTCACTCACACTGTCTCAACACAGGCCAAGGTCAACTTCGATGATCCCAATCAGCAAACGCAGCAAACCCAAGCTCAGAGCGACGGCAAACGCGTGCGCCCGCAGGATTTGGCGCGTCTGTACGAGATCATCTTGCAGAATGTTACCGAAATGCAGCAAATCAGCGGCATGGAGGATGATGCTCAGTATCAGAGCGAGGTGGCCAATTTGGCGCTGACATTTAAGGCTTTCCGCTGCTATTACATTGCTCTCACGCTAATCGACATGAAAAAGTGGAAAGAGGCTGTGGCGCTGTACGAACGCGCCTCCAACTATGCCAACGATGCGCTCAAGGGCAAATCCTGTGCCGAATTCGAGCTGCAATCGGAGCTGAAGAAAATGGTTTCATCGATCGATGGCAGCAAGTTTTCGGCACATGCGTACAGTGTGCTGGAGGATGACAATAGCGAGGATGCCACTGGTGCCTCAACAAAGACGCAGAAAACAACGAAACCGCTGTACGAGCGCCTCTCTCAATATAAGGAGGACCAATCGCTGCACACTCGGTCGCCCAATGTGTTCAAGCTAACGCCCGATATGGAGCCTATTCCCTGCAAGCCGCTGTTTTTCGATTTGGCTATGAACTACTTGGAGCTACCATCGCTGGAAGATAAGCTTGAATCGCCCGGCAAGAAGGGTGCCTCCATAACTGGCTTTGTTAAGGGCTTCCTTGGCTGGGGCGGAGGTGGAAATAAGTGAGAGCTTAACTACATGATCAAAACTACAAGCCCCCTCTTATAAAATTCCATGTTGATGTTGCTTTTAAAAATAACGTCCAAATTTGGATGTTTATTATTTGTTTTTGCCTTTTAGATCCCGGCCTTTTTTTTATAGTATATTACCAAGAACCAGCCAACAAAAAACTAACATTTATCGACAAAATTGGTTTAAGTTACAATAGTGAGGAATTATTGGTAATAAAGGAAGCTTCAAATGCTGCAAATCTCTCTTAGTTTTAATTTCGGTTCCGTTGTTAATCTAATGTAAATAGAATGTTTTCTATTTCTATATATATATATATATATTTCTTATTTATTCAAAAGAAAACAACTAACATTTTATGGTACAAGTACCACAGATATTCACACGCCCAGATACCCATGTTCATAGAACTCTAACGCCAATTCCCTGATGCGCAGATGATACTCCGGCGTCAGTTTCTGCGTACAATTAATCTCTTTTCCATTTAGGTTAAGCTCACTTATCACATCCAGATCGGGTATATTATTGGGATCAAACGTGACGGCTGGCAGTATCCACATCGATATGGCCAGTCCGTAGTGCACATGACGCACATAGTCTTCGCTGAGTCGCTGCAGCGAGAACCTTTCGAACAGTTCACCCAACTGGCTGGCCGCCGGCGTGTGGCGCAGCTGTTCGCCGAGCTCCTTGCGCAGCGCCTCCGCATAGGCAGCTAGCAGCGTGACCGTGTGGACGTCCCGCAACTGCCGCCGCGTGCTGGTGTATATGAAATGCAGTATGTCAAACACTGGCGAGGTGCGCCTCATGGCCTGCAGATCAAAGAAGATGACCTCATCGGGCTGCGATCGAAACATGAGATTGTTTAGCCACAGGTCGCCGTGACAGATGACGCTGAACGGTGTTTCTGCCGCTGCATTGATGCTCTGCTGCAGCTGGCCAAACAACTTTGGTTGCAGCCGCTGAATTAGGCGAATGGGCGCCGAAAGGTCACCATCCGCATTCGAGGCGTTCAGGCTGTCCAGCGCCTGCTGCACCGATGTGTCCAGTATACGGGAGTAAAAGTCCGCCGCATCCGGGCAGTAAACAATTTCGCTCATGTGGGCGCACTGCTCGGCAAAATACGCGGACTCCAGATGCTGTGCGGCCAGTGAAGCTGCATGCAGTTGGGCCAGTTTCTGGAAAGGATCAATAAATTCTGTTTGGCTGTGTGTGTGTGTTGTGCTGCGGCAGCGCGTCTACCTTCATCACCAGCAGGCAATGCTGCAGCTCGAGGCCAGCCAGGCGGTTCTTCATGCGAAAACCCATTGCTTTGAGGTCCTGCAGCACAATAATGGGCTCTCCACTGGGGCTCCCATCGTCGGTGGCGGCAATGTGGCACTGCGGAAACAGAGGCTGCAGGCTGTAGCGGCAGAGCAGCGGCACCACATGCTGATACACGTTGATCTCATTCGTAAAAGCCTCGGTGCAACGGTACAACTGACGGCGCGAGATGCTCGCAATTTGGCGCTTGATGATGATTGAGCAGCTGGCAGCTGAAATAAAAACAAAACAAATCAAAGACGAAATAAAACAGTACGAGCGACGCTCGAAGCTCTCTCTCTCTCTTTCCCTCCCTGTCTGTCTCTCTCTCTATGTTTCTGTCTCTGTCTCTCCCTCCTGCTGTTAAACAGCTGATTGTTGTTTACGCGCCATAGTAAAATTTATGAATGAAATAGTTTGTTCTCTCTCTGCCAGAATGCGTGTGTGTGAGTGTGTGCGTGAGAGGGTCGCTCAGTTGGCGCTCTCGTGCATGTGTGCGAGTGGGCGAGTGTGCGTGTTGACCTTTAGAAAATGTATATTACATATACATAGGTATGTTGCATTTAGAATTCGTGAAACAAGGTCATTTGACGTCGCCGCCGCTAAATGTGTAGCAACAACAACAACAACAATAGCCATAAAACAAAACAATAAGACAACGAATTTAATCAATAGGCCTGCCGAGCGCAACTAGACTTAAGTTTACTGCTGCTGTGGCTGGCTGGCTACGACTCCAGCAATTGCTGGTGCATTACCCATTTTGCCATCGCCTGCCGCATCGTAGATTGTCACGCGCTTCACCAAGGACATGTAGTTGTCGCCGCTGCTGCTGCCCGCGCTGCAGGCTATCACGCCGATGTTGAAATTTACCAAATTCTTAGCTCGAAACAGTTGCCGCAAATACTCAATGTCCTCCACATACAGGCTGGCGGCGGCGGGCAGCGCAGTGACGCCATTTGTTGATCCTGTTGCTGTTGCCGTTGTCATTTCGCTTGCTGCCGCTTTGCAACTGATTTGCGGCTCTGAAATGGAGTTGAAACTGAACTTGCAACCGTATCGTTTGCCCAATTTATTGTGTATTGCAACTGCAGCATTTTAGAAGCATTGCGCCAGTGACACAATTTGTGAATTTGGCACAGGTCACTTTAACATATATTTATTGTATAATAATTTTTGCCTATGCCATTGATTTTTGCCTCTGCTCAAATTTGTTTCACGACGTTTTTTTTTATTCGTTATTTTCGCACAGGCGTGCAAATGCGCTGCACTTAAGCGAACCGAATAACCGCACGCCGCGCTGCACAGCGACAACTGAGCCAGAACGATTTTGCATTGCAATAGGAATGCACTCACCAACACACGCACATGCACATGCACATGCACACACCAACACGATTGGGAGAGCCACAGGTTATGCAAAGAACTCTGAGCTCTTGGCATTGTGACGTCACAATGTTGGCATTTTGCGTACACACAGCGCGTTTTTAAAAAAAAATGCGACTAAAGAAGCATACCTAATTCAAATTTGACATATCATATATATGTACATATTATAGAGCTGCCATAGAAAAAGTCGGATAAAAATTTATATATTAGACTTCCTTTAATATAAAGTGATTATATACAAACAAATGTTATTCAATGTCACTTTCTGACAGTAATATCCATACTTTTGCATAAGATTGTAATATAACTGTTATCACTAACAGTAATATTATATTGTTAATTATTTTGGAAAATTATTTCTCCATTATAATTTATATTTTCAGTTGTCAGTTCAGTCAGTTATAATTCACCAGTTTCTATAATGTCTAATCATGAAAAAAAAATTTTAGAGAATATATAAAATCGTGTTAAAATTATGATGACGTTTCAGCGTCGATAAACAGAACTGTTCTTTGCGCAACCTTTAAGTCTCTCAATCATTGCACACTTACAATTCGACGTCTAGCATTTGAGGGAGAGCAAACTAATTTGAGCGCTCTCTCTCTCTTTTAAACTTTTTTTAATTGTAGGTGCATTTGAAAGCCGGTAGACATTGGAGGCAAGCCTGTCACTCTCTCAATGCTAGTGTGACCGTTCAAGGTAGCGTCAGTGCGAACTTTCCCCCGTTTAGCAAGTGCACACGGTGCGTATGCTTAACGTCAGCAAAGGCAAAGCGGATGTGATGTTGCGCATACGCCGTGCATAGTCGTTTGCATTGTGGCACAATTGCCTGCACTTGAAATTGCATCAAGCGTCCTTGGTGCCACAGTGCACTGGTTGAGCTACTTGTGTGTGTGTGTGTGTAGGTTGAGGTGTTGGTGTAAATAAATAAATAAAAATAAAAAATAAGTAAGATTTGAAGGTTGGCCAGAAATGACTGTCTTCTCATAAATATCTGATCAATGAAAGTACGCTGATAGTAAAAGCCCCAATAGGTATTAAAACTCACTGCCAGAAAATAGGTGCTTAGTTAATTTTAAGCCGATTCTTATGAAGTATTTAAATTATTTACTATAGCAAAACTGAAAATTTCAGAGTTCAAGCTTGCAGCCTTAACAATTAACCAATTTTATTATGCACCTGCAAAATGTCTATTAATTAAATATCAAATTCGAGACGGTCGATAAATAAACAGCAATTTGTTGGACCACTCCCAGAAAAAAAATAAGAAACGAAACCAAGAGCCAGACAATGTAAATACCACAAAGAAATATTCAGATACGCACCTGTGCCACCTACGCGCAAAAGTTCAAGGCGATCGAGACCCACCCAACCACGGCCCAAAGCCGAACTGCTTCCGCATCAGCTGACATTAGCGGTTGAATAACCCCAGCACCGACCGACCACAAGCAACCATAACAAATTAGGGTCAAACATGTGCAGCTCCAACCGAGACTGAAACGGAGTCTGAAACTGAGACATCGAGTTGGCTGAGCATTAAATTTCAGGGTCAATCTACACTTTCAAAACTGACAGTCGCAGTTGGATTTGAGCTCGGATTCGGATTCGGATTCTAAGCAAATCTTATGTACACAGATGCCAAATAATAATTGTAAATTTGCGTTTGTGTTCACTTTATTGTTTTTATACTTGTTCGCGATTTGAAAATAGTATATTGGGTTTGTGCACTTACGCAACTTATTCGCCGCAATTAAAGCTAGAGACTTGAAATTTGGAATATAAATGCGTGTATACCAGATTCAGAAAATTAAGATATGGCTACGCCCATTGGAGGCGTGGTAATTCAATGTGGTCATTATATCTTCGCCAGTTTTAAAGCTAGCTAAAACTTAAGCAGACAGATTACTGATGTCCTTCTCAAAAAACTCAAGACAGCAAAAACTCGTATATCCTACAAATATAAAAATTTGGCAGACGATCCCATAGATTAAAAAAATCCATATTTTTGCTAACTTTTTTGACTTTGAAGTTTGAAGGAGTATTGCGCAGTCGGTAACAGCCGACTTGTTGTAAATTTGCGCTTGTGTGCAATTTACTTTTATTTTCGTTAGTGCTGTGCGTAATTGACCAAAACAGCGCCCGGCAAAACGCGACCTTTTTTGGCGGGCATTTTGTGGAGCATGAGAAACATTGCACGGCTGAAAAACGCGCGTTTTTAATTGCACAAACTTCGGCCTAGGCCTAGGTCAGACAATTGTTGCTTTTTACACTGTGCCTGCTCTTTCAATAATTTAATTAATTTCTAAAAAAAATATACACACTCCGCAGCTTCGGAGTGGCTAATTTCTCGATCGCTCGGCGACAACTTTGAGCGGATTTTGGCGTTTTCGTCTCAGTCGGATTGTGAGTGAAACTCGTTCTTGTGGCATTCAACGGCGAGCACATAAAAGTACGCGCACCTCGTTATTCTAAATTCAGTTACAGTTTCAGTTTCAACTTTGCCAGCCAGGTGCTGTTCCAGTTCCCCAGCGTTGAACATTGTGAGCCACAGACAAGTCGTGGGCGTTTTAAAAAAAAACTAATCAGATACAATGCATAACTATTTAGCATCAATGAGTGGGTTGTGTTACAGGGCAGCCTTGACTTTGGCTCAGCTCGCATAGTTAATTTTTTTGTGTGTATGTGTGTGTGTGTGTGTGTGTGTGTAAAACGAAACTGGAGCAGACTGCTCCACAGAACAATTAAAACGCAATTGCGCTGTCCAGTGTTATCACCAAACAGACAAACCACAACAAAAACGCCAATTGCGAAAAGTTCATGGATAAACTGCCAGTTGGTGCAGCAGCAGCAACAATAAGTTAGCTGCAGCTTTGGCTGCAGTTGTGTCCATGTCTGCGGCTAGCCGCTCCACTTGTTGGCGCGATAATTGATTTTTCCGTAAATAATTTATGACGCACGTAACTGACAGCTTTTGCTAGTAGATTAAAAACTGCCACCGACCAGCAGCCAGCGCGCCCATAAATCAGGCCTATCATTTATTAGCTTTCAATTATCCAAAATAGAACGTCAGCTACAATAAGTTCCTCTCTCTCTCCACCTCTTACTCCATTTTTGCAGCGATCATGTTGTCCACCCGCCTACTTTGCTTGCTTGGCTGCCTCTCGCTGGCCCTGAGCACTGCCCGGGCGCAGTTCTTCTACCATCAGGCGCTGGGACTGCCAGCGAAGTCATCCTATGAGCCAGAATCGCCATACGTTGGCTATGCCACGGCGGATGCGCATCCATCGGTGGTGCAAAACGCCCAGTGGGAATCGCAGCTGCCGAGCGAACTATCCAAGAGTGCCCGTTTCTATAGCGATCCGGTCATCGCCGCCAATCTGGCCAAGGAATCTCTGCTGTCACGCAAGGAGATGGCGGTTGTGCATCGCGAGGCGGAAAAGATTCCCCGCGAACAGGTCTACAAGCTCTTCAAGAACGCGGGCTATCTGAGTCGCAGATAGGACGCGAAAACATTTTCCATTTTCCATGTGCCCTGTTGTATTCTAGTTTGTAATTTGTTAATGCATATGTTTATGAAATTATAAAATCTGTGAATATGTTCAATTTTTTAAATTTGTTTTTTGTTTGCCTTTCTTAAAAATCAAAATACGTTTTTTGTAAAAAAAAAATATTTTTTTTACCCATGTTGATAAGAGTTGATCACATGACACAAATATTCTTGACAAAATTGCGACTAGCCGATTTGTCGAATTTAACACTTATATGTAGACTTGAAATTGTTGAATTATATACTTTTAACATTTGGGTAATAGCTATTACAGCTTATTGTTATGTATAAAACACGATTTTTTTTTTATTGTATTGGAAGCTACTCCTGGTTATGATAGGACATACTTTTGATTCCAGGACCTAACACTAATTAAAAGAATAGGAAATTCGGAATAATGAAAAACCTTTGGATTAAAACATTTTTGAATATGACGCTGATCTGTAGAAAGATCTTAACATCGTACAACTAAATATTGTATACAATTGCTAAGATATCATTTTAATGGATGACAGATATAAAAAATAAGAAAATGTTACATGTGCGGATCTACTAAGGGTTTCCTATTATTATATACAGGTTACAAAATTGATTTAAATTAATGCACATATAATTCGGCACCGTTGCTGGGGAATGTGGCAAAGACGACTTCATTGAAGTCATTGGGCTGATAGCGCTCCAAGAGATGTGCTGGCAATTGCGCATAATACTCACGCTTGAGCACGTCAACATACTCGCCGGCTGCTTGCACCGAATCGCACATGGCCACAATGCAGCCGCCCCAGCTGTAAGGTTTTTGAAGAGCCACAGTTAGTTGCCGCAAGATAAGGCGCTGGAATTTAATGCTCACCCGGCACCGGTAACACGTGCGCTGACCCCCTGCTTAACGGACAAGGCCACGAGACGCTCCAAGTCCGGATGCGAGCATTCATAGAGCTCGCGCAGGCTGTAATGCGACTGCTGCATGAGCTTGCCCAGCTGTTCGATGTCTTGTTTACTGGCGCGACGCTGCAACTGCTCACAGATTTGACGGAACTTGACCACTCGACCGGACTCTGTGTGGACAACAGCATTAAGGAAACAGTTTAGAGCCCAAATAACGGGTTATTTACCCTGTATAACGTGCAAGGCGCGTTGGCGCAGCTTGAACTGCTGCATATGCTGAGTGCTGGGCGTTAGAAAGTCCGTTTCCAGCTGCTGCTCCGTGATGCCGAGTACCTCGCAAATGTCCTCGCGCGTGTAAAGTGATTTTTTCAACTGCTGCTCGATCAGCTGCTCGTAGGCGGCGTTGTCCAAATTGCAGGCCTCCTCGAGATCAATAAATCTAGTGAACTCCTTCCAGTTGGGCAGCTTCTGTGACTTGGCCAGCCAACGCGTAGCCAAGCGACACTCGACAACACGTTCATTGTAGTCGGAGGAGGCTGCCTTTCGCTTCTGCACAAGACTATTGGCCACTACGAAGCAACTGCCCGCCGGAAGTGTGACGGGCGTACCATTCAGCTTGGGATGGAATTCAATGTGCTGGGCACAGCCCTGTTTCGCCAGATAGGCAATTGCCTGATCCATGCCACCGCTGTGAGTGCCAATGTACTGCTCACAGCTAGCTGATATCGAGGCCAACTGTTTGCGATCCAGCTCCATGCCCTGAACGTGTGCCGTGGCCAGCACAGCGGCGCTAACCAACGCACTGGAACTGGACAAGCCGGCGGCGAGGGGCACATTGCCACTGAGTGCAATGCGCATGCCAATGGGACGCCACTCGTCATCCAGTTCCTCCCGTACGCCCTTGATGCCACATAAGTAATAGCTATACCAGGCCGGACCGCCAGTCTTTGGCAGCTTAATGCTAGCATAGTAATTATCAAATGTGTTATCAGAAATAGTATAAAATAACAAGCACTTAACCTACTCAAGGGCGTTAAGATCACAATCAAAGTTCTGGAATTTTCCTTCATCCAGATGATGTAGCTCCAGCCGTGCCTGTTGCGGTATTGTGCCTACAGCCAAAATGATACTCTGCTCAACGGCCATGGGCAGCACCGAGTAGCCGCAGTAATCCACGTGCTCGCCTATAATGTTTACCCTAGTGTAGCAAACATATATATCTATATATATATATATATATATAAAGTACATTAAGTTCGTCAGCTTACCGTCCTGGTACGCGCACATAAAACTCAGGATCGACACCATACTGCTGCTTGTAGAAGGCGCCCAATTTGATCAGGCGATCATAAATCTTGGCTTGCGGCTGAAGCTTTTGCACCGCCACTAGCTCATCACCCAAATTGGGGCCTGTAACTGTACCGCTCGCTGCCATTTTTTGCCCTGCAATGCAATTGAAAAAAATATTGCACTGAGGCTGCTGATGTGTCACTTAAACCCAGTTAGGCTGTTATAATAATAACACAGGCCGTAAACCCGAATACGTAAACAAAAAAAAAGTTGTACATACACACAAATTAATGTGCTCGCGTATAAATATACACAGACACACACACACACACACGCTATTCAAAAGGTGTTCAAAATTCTTGTTATCAGCTCGTCTCTCACCTTATCACAATGTCATTAAAACGATTAAAAAAATCAAGGATTAACTAACATGACAAATATTAGTGACGGAAGTATTGTACAGTTGCTGTATTTTTTTAAATTGACGCAAATTGTATCAATTTAATTGAAAGATGCGCACGAATTTTTGCCTCGCCTATTGCGCCGGCAAATCGTGAGAGATGCACCGGGGGAGAGAAAAAATGCAACAGCTGTTGCGCAAACGTTGCCAGACCTACGATAAACAAATAATGGCGGTTTCTTCAAAACACTTTCTTTGTATTTCAATTTCAGGTTCAACGAACTTGACATATAAAGAGCCCTCAATGTCGTTCTTACCCAACAATGATTATCTCTTTTTACAATAATTTGAAGAACTTGTTATCAAGAAAGTAGCTAAGTGGCACTTTTTTGTATTATTTGCTGTGCGACGCGATCGCTGCGACTTCCAACGGGCAACTGAGCACTAAAGCTGATTATGTTTCCGTTTTTGCTTAGGCCGATATCAACAAATAATGAATTGCGTCTAGAGCTTCTTTACATTAGATGGTTGTTATCTGCCTCAGTTCGAAGTAGGTCATGCACAATACCGGAACCACTCTGGCCATGCATGCATCTGCATTTTCGTTGCCAACAAATTTGTATGCGCTTAGTAAAACTAGTTTCTGATGAGTTATGCATTTATTCACAAAAATAATACCTTTATGCAATATTGCTTATAAAAACGCAGTATATAATGTATTTAAAAATATTTAACTGGCGTTTTGTACAAAAATGCTTTACACATTTATTTCTTATCAACTGTACAGATTAACAAGACCTTTTCAACATGAAACCGCCGATAAATATAAAGTGTTATCGATAATATTACAAATAACAATCAAATATCGATGTAACTACTTATACTCGATATACATTACACAACATAAATGTAAACAAACCGAAAAAATACAATTCTGTGTGTTATTGCTCATTAAATGAATAATGTTTTTTTCAGGTAAAAACGCTACCGCTCTGACGTTTCAATATTAGGTATCAGCTGTTTTATTATGGTGGTGCTCTTGCGCTGTTATAGTTCGTTAGAGACACTGAATTGGATCCAGTTAACAGCTGTTAAATTGAATTTTGCGCCCACTTCGCCGATTTTCTTTTTTGTCAAGCGTAGTTTGGAATAACTATCTTCAGGGAATCGTAGCTTTAACACTTTCACACTGTGCTGTAACCATGCCTAGATTGTTCGGCAAACTGTAAACTTATTAACGGCAACTTATCCAGGAGCAAATTAGTGCGCGCTGTTAATAACATTTCAGCAAATGTTAAGGTTTTGGGGTGCCCAACAGCAACGAAAACGTACAGAAAAAAATACACTTAAAATTTTTAAGAATATATCATCTGCAATTATTGCGCAGACAATCCGTACGCAATGTCGAGCTTACAACGTACAATGCTTAAGTCCAAACTGCCACCGACAATACCAAGCGGCCGTATTGGAAGAGCGTAAGTTTTATCCACTTATTATGTGTGGGCGGAGGATGGAGGACACGACATTGTATTGATACAGAACCATTGCAGAGATTCATTTAAAAAGTCACGAATAAGGGACTACAAGCCATGCATGTGGAACGAGTTTTTTGCTGAGAAGGAAGATGTTGTCGTGGATGAGCAGCGCATATTTCGCATCTATCGAACAAAAAAGCCCGAGAAACCTGGTCCCGTATTGTTGCTATTGCATGGCGGAGGCTATTCGGCGCTTACCTGGGCGCACTTTTGTGTATGTATTAGTGTGCATGTTTACAATAATTTCACTAGGCGTTTATGTTTCTTGTCTTACAGTCAGAGGTGACAAGCATGATACACTGTCAGTGCCTGTGCATCGACCTTCGGGGACACGGTGACAGTAAAGTGGGTGACGAGGACGACTTATCGGCCGACACTTTGGCAAAGTAAGTGATTAGCCTGTTGCTTATATATGTACATATATATGTGTGTCTGGGTGTGTGTGCTTAAACGATTTGTGTGCACTTAGGGACATTGGCGATTTGGTGGCGAAACTGTATCCCGAGGACGTGCCACAGTTCTATGTGGTTGGCCACTCAATGGGCGGTGCCATTGCTGTGCACTTCGCGCATATGGCGCTGGTACCGACTCTGATTGGCATTACGGTTATCGATGTTGTCGAGGGCACGGCCATGGAAGCTTTGGCCAGCATGCAGAGCTTCTTGCGCTCGCGGCCCAAATTCTTTCAGAGCATACCAAATGCCATCGAATGGTGCATACGGAGCGGACAGGTGCGAAATGTGGACAGTGCCAAAGTCTCAATGCCGGGACAGATAATCAAGTAAGTGAAGGCATTTAACGAAAATCAAAAATTATATTTAATTTGTTGTGCTAGCTGTACAACGAATATGCTGGCAACGAATGATCTTCCACTGCCAGAAGAAGTGCTGGAGGAGGCGCATCACACAAGCATGTTTCCCAATGCGTTTAGCATTTCCGAAGATGAAGAGGTGGGCAACAACGGCGAAGATGGCGCTGAAGACATCGATTTCAAGAAGCCCATAACAACTAAGGCTGCTACGGATGCGGCCAAGAAGTAAGCCACCTTTTTTATTCAGATAATGCAAACCACTAATTAAAATCACATTTGTTGCAGCTATACCTGGCGTATCGATCTGGCAAAATCGGAAAAATATTGGGTTGGCTGGTTTTCGGGTCTCAGCGACAAGTTCCTTAACTTGCGGTTGCCCAAACAGTTGCTTCTAGCCAGCATCGATGGACTAGATCGCACCTTGACCGTTGGACAGATGCAGGGGAGATTCCAGATGCAAGTATTGGCACGATGTGGACACGCCGTGCACGAGGACCGTCCACACGAAGTTGCAGAAGTAATTAGCGGCTATTTGATACGGAATCGTTTCGCCGAGGCCGCAGGCGAGTTTCGCTGCCACATGCCATCCTGTTAAGCGACGTCCTTGTACAGTTGTAGCACAAAAAGTATCTTTTTTTAAATGGAGCACTACAGATGCGTATACATATACACATATATATATACAGATGAACATAGAGCATAGGAAGAAACGATATACCCTAGCCGTATATATACATATATAAATATAATCCAATAATTTATTCGATTACTTAAACAAAACCATATGTATTTTCAAATATTGTAGTTCTTGCTCGTTTTGCCAAATTCTATGTCGAACCAGCATAAAGAGTACGATTACTCGTATTTACTTTAAGTTGCGCTTCTTAAATTGTTGGAGTGTTGTGCGTTTTTCAGATATCTTGAATATGTGCCACATTCAATTGTAACTAATACGAAATTATATTACATGTCATGCGAATAAGTTGAATAAAGTGCGTAAATTATTACAACTACATGCAAGTGATTTCCGAACGCGCATAAAAGTATGCAATGTTTTTGAAACTCTAGAAATTTGACTACGATCACCAAGCAAATATTTTACTTAGTTAGTGCTATGATCCAACAGGTTTTCCAATTTACTCGCATAACACTAATCTATACTAACTATTCTAACACATTTTGTTTCCGACTTCATTCTAGTCCACGAAACGATAACCACCTTCCTTCTTCATCTTTATCTTGGTCTCCAATGCGCGGATACGATGCAAACGTTCTGAAATTTGATCATGTATCTCGGTACGGTATTTTTGTCCCTGTCCCAGAGACTCCATTTCGGTCAGCCAATCGGCGCGCTCATGTATCTGGTCGAGCACTGTCAAGAAACATACAATAAACAAAAATGTTTCCCACACAAAAATCAGCCACCAACGTACACTCGTTAATTATGTCGTGCTCGGTGACCAGACGATCCTCACGGGATCGGCGGAGGGGCTTTATGGCCGGATCTGGTAATTCAACGCCTGCCATTGTCAATTGCAGCTTGGCCTTAGCCTTGTCGGTCATCATGCGGTTGTCCACTTTCGGGCGATAATAGCTCTGGTCATAGACGCCACTAACCTGAATTTGGCGCAGATTCTTACGCTTGGCGACGCGAGCACGCTCCAGAATAGCCAGCGTTTCCTTATCAGGATCATTGTTGGTATTGGGACGCTGTGGCTTAGGCAATGGAAGCGGCTCCCCACTGCGCAGGCTATTATCGATTTGCTTGCGCATACTCATGGACATCTTGGACTCCTTCATGAGCACTGCAACACATTGCAGAAATGGTTAGCTAAATGGCTTGGTAAGCCATCTGCACTTACATTTAAGCAAATCGGCCGTCTCCTTGCTGTACTCCACTTTTGGGGAGTGGAAGGCGCCGCTGCCGCCGGGCCCAATACGCTCACTGGGCCACATCGGCAATTGCTCTTCATTATTGGCAGCTGACCCGCCTTGTTGTTGCAGCTGCGGCTGCTGCAGCTGTTGTTGCTGATGCCTCAAGAGGCCCGAAGAGAGCCCATCGAGCTGCACATTGTTGTAGCGATGCCTTTGCATTATTATCGTAAATCCTTTGAATTTTGAAAAAATTTAAATTCTGTAAATATATATTTCGTTTCGTTTGCAGCTATTACGTGTCAGAGCGTTCGATTTGTTATGCTTGAATATTGGCACGTTGACTCTAAAAAAAAAACAGGAAACTCCGCCGGAAAAGCATGGCAAACTCCGTTGTTAGGTAACGTATTTTGTTTGCCCTCTTACACAGAAACATATATACACACACGGTGGCAAGTGGTAATTCTCGAAATAATTTATTTAAAATAAATATATATGTTTGTATGTATATGTGTATGGGTAGTAGGTACACTCTTGAATGCTCACATTTGATAATTTGTTCTTTGCCCGCCATGTTCTGCCCTTCACATCCACTTCCCTCTGAATTTCAGTATCATTAAGTTTTGCATTTATGTAAACAATTGCAATGCAAACACATTTATGTTTTTATAACTTGACTTTATGCACAATTAATAGTTGAACTTTTACTTATTAAACCATATTTTCTCGATTTTTCTGTTGTGAGTTTTGAACTTTTCTATGGCTATCAATTTCGTTATTATATATATATATTTATATATATAATTTACAAATATTTCTTGCCTAGTTACGGCAGCTGGCAATAAACAAGAACAGTACATTTTGTTGTTGTTGTTATTATTTTAAAAAAAAAAATCATTTACATAGTTGTTTGTCAAGCATGTCATCCATAATTATACATTTTCGCAATTTTTATGCATTTCGTTCAATATACACACACAATTTTAAACTAGGCTAACAATTTGTTGCTTATGTTCGTACAATTTTTCAGTGGGCCGCAGTTGCCCACTCTCGTTTTAGTTTCAGCTTAAGCTTAGCTACAAAGCAATCGCGATCGATATTATTACATATGTATATAGCAATTCTCAAAACAATTTTAAAAATAACATAACATAATCAATTGCCATCATTATCATATACAGCACGTTATTACAAACAATTGAATAAGCCTAAAAGCAAAACAAAACATATATTATTGTATATATATATAACATATATATGCAATACAATGTCTGACAACATGTAAGTCATTTTCTTTTCTTTTTTTTTTTGGCTTATATCCTTACTACTTATACAAAATACAATATACGTAGATTTAGCTTTATGCTCCTAAACCACTTCTGCATTTAATTCCAACTTGAAAAACAAGACAATTTCTTTAAGAGTTTACAATTACAGTTAACATTTTGTTTTCAGCAATTATGTTCCTTTAAATTTAAAATAAATTATGTGTATATGTTTGTTTTTAAATTTATATCTTTAGGTAT
>SCDT01000023.1:58097-140422 GCA_004143765.1 Drosophila melanica | reverse complement strand
TTAGCTGTCGTATTAAAGAGTAACCAGAAATCGACAGAATTTACATAAGTTGTCAAGGTTAGATAATATCTATTCGTAATTATATTAAATAAAAACTCTCCCCTGTTGGTCCAGATACAGAAAATGTAGATGCTTGCCTTCAAACGAATAAACAGTAATTTAAAAATATATATATATATAGATATCTATGTTATATAAATTTTCAGCCTGTTGACTTCGCTTTCATTTACTGACAACTGTTGACGAGGGACAGTTTTCGCAATTTCAACTGTTAAAGCAAAAGTTCATCTTCCGCAAACTTGAGCGTTTCTGCAATTTAGCAATTTTCGAGGCGAACCACAGCAACTTGATTCCGTTTTGCCGTTAAAGGAGTTGCTCTTTAATTTCATCCGCTCTCCCTGCACTTAATAACAATGCATAATCGTGCATTCGACCCGATGGCAGAAATCATTTTACGTTCAACGTAGAAATAAAATATAAAAAAAATAAAAATATCAACTCTTTCATTATGCAAATGGAAATGTTCTCTCAAGTTGCAGCCATTAAACTGAATAAATAGAAACAAGTCGTAATGCGCGAGTCGGGCGCGAACGAACACAAAATACCCTATTTATATTAAGACATATCTTTTAAATCTCTTTTGATAACTGTTTTAAAATATTTATGATTTATTTTATAATTTTTATATTTATTTCTTACTTTTAGGGTCATCTGATTTTTATGTTATAAAACATTAAAAAGTAAACATTTTGCTTGAATTGCCTTCAATTTTCACAAAATTTTTATGACACCCAAATCCATTTTAATGTTTTACAGGATAAAGAAAATCCGTTCAGAACGCAATACGCTGGAAAATTAAATCCGAAATCACACACACACACACACACACACCATGCATTGAGCTGTCTGTGTGTATTCATTATGTCACGCTACGCACTTCATAAAACAATGTCCGTGTCCGAGGCGCATATTGAAATATTCATGTAAAATTTGCATAATTGAAGTGCAAATGACCAGCGTCAGGTTGCACAACCAACCAACCAACCACACACAAACACACCCACACACACACACACACGTGGAAAACAGTTTACAGTTATTAAGGCCCAACGAAGCGCCACCTGTCGTTGAGTTAAGCAAACATCAACAGAAACCGAAAAACCAACAAAGCCAAAACGAATATCTGTTTGAGTCTAAAGTAAACGACTAGGATATATCCTGTAATCATCTTTGTACCAATAATAATAAAAATAATAAAATGTTGTAAAAAATCAAAGTATCAATATTTATCAAGATTAGCAAAATTGACAAAGTCACCATAAAGAAAGATAAATTGCCTTTCATATGAAATTCTTGTCATAAGTTCTGATATATATCGGTTCATATCGATTTTGTAGAAGTCATAGTATGTATGGAAAAAATATACAAACCAATTTATCGATATTGATCCAAAAGCGGATTAGTTGAAAAATATTAACATTCGCCTTAGTTTTTTTATATTTCTGATATTTAGCGACATTTATCGATTTTGATAACATTAACAATTATTAGCTTAATAAAATATTATATTTTACATTTTTAAGAATGTTTTCCCAATAATGGAGTCACCAGGCCTAACATACTCTGAGACCAAATCTTTTCTATAAACAGATAGAATAATATGTTTAGATCAACAAAACTATAGGTGCTGATCAAATATATATATATGTGTTCTTACAACTATTCAATTTGTCACCTTTTTGTGTAATATGCGTAGGCACATGTAAAATATACCCCTTTTTTTGTGGATTACCATGTGTACAGGGTATTGAAAGCGCGCAAATTGGTTGCCGCACACGCGTCATTATTGCAACTTGCAACACGGTTGCATATGTGGATTATTGAGAGGGCGTACATGTGTGTTGTGTATGTATGTGTGTATATCTGTGTGTTTGTGGTACCCACTGAACGAGACATTTAGCATAGGCCAACGTGTTTTTTGCCTAGCTGTCAACGCAGCGCAGTTGCAGATAAGCTGTCTCCAATTGGATTGGCAAGTTGCTGACCCCTCCCCACTTGGGTGCCCCTCCTCCACCCCCTCAACCATAGCTGTCAGCATTTGGGTGTCTGCAGAAGGCCAAAAGGTTGCAAGTGTCTGATGGAAGTAATCGTCGGGTGTCTCGTTTGCGTTTGCGACTTCTGTCAGCCCGTCCGCTGACTGCATTATGGACGCCACAAGAGGTGTCGCTATGTATGGGTGTGTGTGTCTCTGAGAGTGTGTGTGCGTTTGATAACGAAGTTTTGTCATTGCTTTGAATCCACCCACTAACACAATCATCAAGCCATAAAGGTCACACACATACAATAAAAAAAGGGAATCACATTGAGGGTCGGTACAGATACCCTGTAAAAAGATTTTGCAACACACGCTTGTCATCAAAAATCATGGCACATTTAAATTTTTCGACTGGCAGATAAACTGCAAAAAAATAAACCTGTTAAATTGCTGAATTTGTACATAAGCTTTAGCTGCGCTTAAGTTAAAGCTGGGCTAAATTATTGCTGAATTTTATTTTTACTCGGCTACATTGATTGTGAATACCCTGTTCCAATTTTTTTAGCATTTATTCTTACTCATTTTCAAGGTATGCACAGATTTCTTTCATATTTGTTAGTGGCTGCATTTCTACCTATTCGATACACAATGCTCAACTAGAACATACCCTACCTATTTAAGATAACGTTAACTAAGGCTAACCTATTTACTCATTTTTGTTTTTACAGGGTATTCTAACAGACACTATATACTGCCTCACACGCACACACCTCACACAAAACACACCCCTCAATCTGACAGAATTTCAATTTCTTTGTCACTTTTGTTGCGCTCTCGTTGTTGTTGTTGTTGTTGCCGTTACTGTTATTGCTGTTCTTACTCATCTGTGTCTCCCGCCACTTCGCCATCTGCTCAATGCTCAACAAGTGTGTTCGCTGGGAAAGGGCGCTGATAAAGCTGCAATACAAACAGCAACAACAACAACAGCAACACCAACAAAAACCAGCACAAGTTTGGAAACGTTAGAAACCAAAAAAAGGCGACTTTTTGCTGCTCCGTTTGCCTTTGACTTTCATGCTGTGGCCAAGGTCTGCTTCTGGTTCGTCTGTTCGTCTCTCATTTGTCTCCTTCTTCGTTTTCGTCTGTTTACTTTCAAGGCAAACTTTTGTGAAAATGGCGTTTTGGCATTTAGCTGTGAAACAACAGCAATAAGAGTGCTCTAGTCGGGTATGCACGCTAGAAATACCTATAATATAGATAGGTTTAGAATTTTTTCTTTCTTAATTATGCTCGAAAACAGCACAAATTGGGATAAATTAGATAAGAGAGGTAAAGGAAATTAAATTTAATTTAAAAAAAAAAAACAATTTTAATTTTACTTTTCATCATACCCTATTTATATAAAAACGTTTTTACGTGGCATAACAAGAGCAACAACAGAAACACCGTCCATTTAGCGTCTGCTTATTGTTTCCTTCCTTCCCCTCACCTCCTCACACCTATGTATTTATGTGTATTTGCACACATTTAACAGATTATATTGTCAACGTTCTTAAACATTTAAGTTTTCTTTATGCGCATTTCGCTGAAAGGAAGCAAAAACCGAAATGCAGACATTTTGGGGCAACGTCCGTTGCGTTAGGTAACAATTGAAATTCCTTCAGTAATTTATGGGGCAGCAAAGGTTATTTTGTCAGTTCTTGTTGCCTGTGACTAATGTCGTTACGCTGCGTTTGTGGCTGGTATTTTGTCTGCCACTAAAGAATAAACAATGTCCTGGCAACTTCCTGTTTCCCGAACGGGCGTCGTCGCTACGCAAATTTACAGAAGCGCACAGAATGAGCGCCAAAAAGGAAGCCAGCAACAACCTTTTCTCATTTCCTTTGTGCACCACGCGCACACACAGACTAATACATAAACGCAAGCACGCGCTCACTTGTTGCTGTAACCGTTACCTTTTGCAAAAAGCAATTTCATGGCATTGCTTTTAAGCACGACGTCGACGTCGACGTCAACATCGCCATCGACAGTGACAGCAACAAGGCTGGGCTCCCAGGTCTGATTGGCCGCCTAGCCCCTGCTTCTTCTATTCCCTTCCTTCGTTTTAACCGTATTTGATTTTGACAACACACGCACATACACAAACACACTCTTTCTACTGCTTGCGTTGTGCTTACCTCACCTACCGCGTGTTTGTCTGTTTGAGCGCATTACAAATTTGGCCTTTATTTGGCCCGTGCTAGCCATAATCAAGAAAAAAGACTTACCATTAGTGGGCACATCAACTAAGCCGCACAGTTTGCCACTCTCATTTCACAACATTTGCACACACACTCTTAGCCCTTGACGACGCAGCTTGCAGCTATTTATGTTATGCACGTGCTCATCTATTGCTTACACACTCACTCTCAGCTGGGGTAAAGCAGTAATTTGCAATAAGAGCGTGGGCTGCATAGCTCACATGTGGACAGGCATCTAATATGCAAAGAGCGTGAGCTAATGAAAGTGTTAAACAAGAACAAATGTGGAACCACAGCCTGCAGTACACTCAATCACTCTCTACAGTGCCCGTGCGGCTACTAATTTGCGAAGAGCTGCACAAGAGGATAAGTGATAAAACGAAGTATTCAACGTTTAACGCAACGTTTAAGTGAATTTCGATAAATTGTTCGATTACAATCGTGTTGTGCGAAGTGTTTAATGCTTAATACATAATGCAATTAAAAATAAATGTTTTTTTTTTTAAAGTGAATTTCGCTAAAATGTCGGTCGCATAATTAGCTCGGCAGATCGTTTGCCAATATTAATCGATTACAATCGTGTTGTGCGATAACCTAAAAATATGTTATGCAGATCGTCGCGTGTGTAGTTGCAATTTTTATTGGTGCTGATTATCCTTGTGAATATTTATCAACAATTTATGATGCTGTGTAACAAAGAAATCTGCTGATTGGAAAAATTCCACACACAGTAGTGCAAATTAGGCGAATCGGCAAGAGTCCAATTAGCCACGTGTATACCGTGTGACCATTGCAATGTTTGACAGTGTAGAGACTTATGTTTGTTTATTAGGTAAGTGTTAAAAGTACAATTTACATTATATACATATACATATGTATATGT
Organism: Drosophila melanica; assembly: GCA_004143765.1. Classification (NCBI taxonomy): domain Eukaryota; kingdom Metazoa; phylum Arthropoda; class Insecta; order Diptera; family Drosophilidae; genus Drosophila; species Drosophila melanica. Next base: position 135,264 of record SCDT01000023.1, on the reverse strand, counting down.
TTAAATATATTGGTTGAAATAATTTTAGTTGTTTGTTTAAGGTAATTGAGCAAACATAGTTAACATTTGCATATATGTATGCATGTTTACATACATACGTATGTAAATATATTTGTGCTCATTTCTCTCATTTTCAGTGCATTCGCTAGTCCATCTTTTTGTTTAAGTTTCGCTTTTGTGACGTCAGTTCTTTTATTTGCCGCCTCCATCGTCGGCTCGGCGTCTGTACAAATAATCATACTTCAAAGGCTATAAATCGTTATTTAAATTTCATTTTGCTTGTTGTTTTTTAAACACGGCCTAAAGTTTCATTCTACAAATTCCAGTTGCCAGTTTCATTGCAATTCTTTGGCGGTTTGTTTGGCTGGATAAGAATGCTTTAAGAAATACAAAAAATAAAAGTCAGTCGGGTATAACCTCGTACATAATTCTCGTTCATCGTAAACAGACGAAAGCGATCTTCAAATTTAAGTCTGAATCAAGCTCTAAAATTGTGGAAAATCTTTATCTTAAATGGATATACACGAGTATATACATCTTCCAAATTTGAAGTCTCTGGTAATAGCCACTAAAATAATTACGTTCCTACGGACAGCGCAAACCCAATATACTCTTTTCACGCGCATACAAAACAAATTTCAGCTTATTTGGTTATGAGTCCCGAGTGTGTTGGCTCCAAGCGCGAATATTTTTTCATAATATTTTGTCTGTGTATGTGTGTGTGTGTGGGCAGGTGTAGAGGCATCTTTGCCTGAGGCTGCCTGGCCAGAATGTCCGTGTGTGTATTGACTTTATTCACATTCACACACACACAAATATATATATTTAACGCGCTATGTAAAAAGCTTAGGTTCTATAAAATTATGTGCACTTTGGCATCCTTTTTGAACCCACGCTTCGACATTACACCGACGATAGCACGCAACTAATCCGTTAGAAGGGTTTTTGGATAGCAGCTTATGCCGTTATCTGGCTTATTACAAATCTTCAAAGCATTTTAATCTATAATAAAGTAAATAACGGGGCTTAAGATTTGAATTTATCAAAATAGAAAAGGAAATATTTATCTTGATAAAATAATTAACGCTATGCTCGCTAAGCAGAACACTTTAAGAGGTGGTTTATAGTTTAGTGATACGTTTTTAATGAAAATAATACATAATTTTTACATAATAATATAATAATAATAAATACACAAATTCGAATATTTATATTTAAACATGGAACCAAAAATGCACATCGATAATTTACAATGGTTAGGTCAACTTGGCCTAAACTAACAGCTTTTATTAATATGGTTTGAGAACTTTATTAACATTAATTAATTAATGGTTTAAAACAAAAGAATAATGGTTGCTTAATTTTCAAAGTAAAGTATAGAAAAAGTAAGAAAAACCTTTTGTATGGATAATTGTGTTTTAGCTTATGGCTTTAAGAATCTTTAAGAATCTTTTATTGCCACTTGCCACCTGGCGAATCAAGTTGACAGAGGCTCTAAAGCCTAATGATGGAATATCCGGGCATTATTATCGTTGGCTCTAGCTCAGCTCAACGGCACCTGAGCGACTCCACAACACTTCTTATTGTGTCGTCTCCGCTCGTTGCGATTCGCCTTAAATGTGCGGCTTTAATTGGGCGCTTTCCCTTTGTGTGGCGGCATATTAAGCTGGGCAATGTTATCCGGGCATAATCCTTGTTAAGTTCTTAATCGATTTGTGTCTGTCTGCTGGATATAATGCCGGGTGTGCCTGTGTGCCTTGCTAGCGTGTATCCCCTTTACGCTGCCCCATACCCTCCCCCCTTTGCCTTGATGCACTGACTCAATTACGATTACGACACCGCAACGCAAAGGCCAAAGAGCAGCCAGATTGCCGGCTGCAGGAAGGAAACGGAGAAAGAGACGATACCTTGGATTCTTGCTCGACTCCCCAATGCCAATGACGTTGCGATATATTTTCATAAATTATTTAAAGTGTGTCAATATTTGTTTCGGTTCGTGTTGTTGATTATGATGAGCTTGATGATTAAACGAAAGAGAGAGAGAGAGAGATAGAGAGAGATACACACATTCTGCCTTCTTCTTTATTGAACTTTAAATTAGTTTTATTTGGCCCTTGCTCGTGTTCCGCCCAAGCAAACAGCAACCGTAATTGCCAAAAAAACAGCAAACAAAATCCAAAAACAAAACACAAAATAAGCTACAAAATGGCGCTGCAATTTGTATAATAAGTTCTGCGCCCCCCCCCCAAACGATGAGTCCTGCAAGAAATGTTGCCAACGCGCCCGTCGGAGCTTGCTGCGCGTTAAATATAATGAAATAAGCTCATTAAAATGATGAGCCCAAACCAGGTGACGATGCGCAAAGTTGAGAGTGGGAAAACACGGGAATTAAACGATAAACACGACACGTTCGTGTTTAATGTAAGGCTGCAAAGTTGATTTGAACCAAAGCGTTTTGACCCTTATAAAAAAACACCGGAAAAATTATATAACCTGAATCTTGGCACCATTCCTTATTAAAATTGATTCAACTATGGTAGTTTAAGATTTTGACTCAAAACCATATGAAATAATTTTCACATATATTTTGACCAAAATGTGATTTTCAGATTTAAGTTCAGATAGAACTTAGGTCAATATAAATATATACAAAATTGTCACAGTTTTCAAAAAGCTATTATATTGTAAAATTTGGATATTTGTCCAAATGGGTTGCACTAAAAATTTTATTTCTAGATGCAAAATCATTCCTAATCAAAATTTGTTTAAATTTAACAAAGTAATGAGTATGTTTTTCAGTCATAGTTTAATTTCTATAAAAAATCTAAACGATTTCAACCAAGTTTCAATCGGGACGAAATCTTGATTTGTTTTAGATTTCATGCTGGGATATTCTAAATGAAATCCCAACTTTTAAGGTCGTGTTTGTAGCTTGAATGTCCATCTCTAGCTGGATTTTGCCTGTCTGATGGTTACCATAGCATTTCTCCATCAATCAACGAAGGACTAAGCGCCCGCGGGGAAGGAGTGTTGAAAGTTGTGCCCTGAGGCTGGCGCATTGTCAACTTTAAGTTAATTATGAAAGTTTTTCGCTTGATTGATTCTCGCACGTATTGTCAAACAAAAGCAGAGTGGAAAAGATAATAAAAACGAAAGCGCTTGGCACAGAAATCGCACAGAAATTCCGCCTTGTTGATGCACTGAAGCGTGTAATCCGGCTGTTTGGCTGCCCCACGGCTGACTGTGATTGACATCGGGCACTTAACGCGTTTTTGTGACGCGCCAAAAAAATGTACAACAAATTCAACATACTCCTGATCAACCGCCAACGCCCAACGCCCTCCGTTAATGAGCCGCAAGTGAGCAACAGTTGAGCAGCGAACGCATCAGTTGGCAGCATTCAATTTTGTGTCTGCCACGAGCTGCCCAAATTAACTCCTACCCCCCAATGAAACGCCAAGTTACAGAGTTTTGTGGCCTTGTCCTTTATAATGCTTATTTATTGTATGTGTGACAGAGAGAGAGAGAGAAAGAGAAAGCATAGAATACAGAGACAGAGCACAACAATAACAAATCTCAATGTTTAGTTGGCTTCAAATAGTTTTGTTCATACTTCTTTCTGCAGACTCATCTTTGTGATATCAGCACAAATTTTTCTCAATTTATAATGCCATATTTTCCTTTTTGTTGCGTTTCTCATTTTTTTAAAATTTTTTTATTCATAAAACACTATGCAACAAACTCGTTGAAAGTTTTGTAGCTTAAGCACTTTGGAAATTGACAGTAAACTGCACTACGAAAAATTTTTGATTATTTATTTTTCTTTTTGTAAACTGTTTTTTTTTAACTTGTTATGCAAGTTATCAAAAAGTTTACATTTGTTGCATAGTGTACAGTGGAAAAATATATATGTATATGTACAGGTATGTCCTTGCCTGTTGCCTGTTTGACAACGAGAAGCGAATTAAGAAGCTTAAAGTGACTTTTCTTGATTCCAAAAACATTTTGTTCATTGTAAAAAGAACCCTTGCGCTTCTTCTTCTTCTGTTTACCTGGGCCAAAACAAAAAAAGACAAATCCTTATAAGATTTGCTCAGCTTCTACCTGCTGATTAAACGATCAGAGAATCACGAATCAATTAGCACAGCAAATAATTTGATTTCATTTCCTCTGGCTATTTTTTCAATGTGTTTATTGGTTCTTGCTTCTCTTCTTCTCCCTTCGTTTTCTTCGGCTGATTTGCTTAAGAAATCAGTGTAGGCAATCAGGGCAGCAATTACTTAATTCAACTGACTTATCGCTTTGTTGTTGAACTGACTTTTTAGGCCATCTTTTTTATATAGCTTGAGTAGCCATTTTGAATTATATTTGCTGTGTTTATTAAACAATTTGCTGTTAAGTTTAAGTTGCGAAAGTTTCCCAGTTATTATTAACTAATAGCACTTCTCTCCACATTTTCTTTATTTTTTTAAATAATTATCCATTTTTTTTGCTTCTCTTCTTTTTGCTTCTCAACACGCTTCTTGCTGTCATTTTGGTTACAGCCGCGGACTTCTTGATAGCGCAATAAATTCTAGATAATTAATTCAAGGTTGAAATGTTTTTGTTTTCAGTTTTACACGCATACTTGAATATGTATGCAAAAATGTTAGAATACACAATAAATTCGGTGGGCATTTAGTTAGCTTTGATTTGAATTTATGCTTAGCGAAAGTTTTTGTTTTGTTTTTTTTCTTCTTTTTGTTTTTTGCGTAAATCAAATTAAAAGCCGCCGCTTGGGACGTCACACGCGGCGTATGCGCGGTGCAGATTGCGTATACGCCTTGTTTAAAAATATTCATTTGATTTTATTTTAATTTAATTTTTTTGTTGAGGCTTTTGTTAAAAGTTTAGCGCTGCTTTTGTTTTCTACTGTTTGTGTGCTGTATATGTGTGTTTATTGTTGTTGTTGTTTGTTGCGCACTTTAAAAACGCTGCAAATTAAAAGTTTAACTCAGAGAAAAGTTTATTTTTTATATATATGTGTGTGATTGTCTGCAAAACGATCAAAAATATTTGAGAAATCTGTGAGTGCAGGTTAAACAAAGCCGAAGTCCTAGTTAGTTCTCACATTTAAATTAAAATTTTATGTGTGTGTGTGTGTGTGTGCTTACAATAACAATAATAAGCGTATGAGTTTAAAGAGCGACAGAGCTAGAAAGACAGCAGGCAGCCGTAGTGTAAATATTTGTCTTATCAATTTCGTATTAGATATTCTAAAAGAGAGTTACATAAATATATGTTTATATAGATTTATATATATATATATATAGATATTTATACATAGTTTATCATGTTTTTAAATTCAGTAACAGTTTTAGGCTTAGTTACTAACAACAGTCAACATTTAACAGTCATTCCGATATGAGTTTCATTTGAATTTGTTTTTATATATATATTTTTCTTTTGTTGGAAGAGATTTCATTTTTGTTATGTTTAGCTACCAAGTCTCAAGTATTTTGTTGATATATATATATGAATATATGTATTTGGCGCTCTTAAGTTTTTTTTTTATCTATATACTCAAAGGAGCTTTTNNNTTTAATCATAAATATACCAGTTTAGTTAAATACACACTTAAAAATGTAAATTTCTTAAAACACATATAGAACTTAAATATTTCTGCACGATTACACTTTAAGCATATTATTATATATTTTATTTCAAGGATTTTTTTTTTAGAAAAAAATTGACAGGACATTATTGAATTTAAATGTTGTTATTCTTGTATTGGAACACATAAATAAGTATACAATTATACAATTATATATTAAAGCGTATTGTATGTGTATGTATGTGCTCTAATAATTATGCACCCCGCCCCCCACATTTCTTCTATACATGCTCCAAAAAAAATTATATGTCGCCGACACGCGTTCGATGTTATCAGCAAAGAAAAAGTAGGTGCGCTTGAGGCTATGCCAAGGCCAGACTCTTGAACTGGCGATAACTGGCGTTTGCTGCCTGTCTGGCGAACCAATCAAAACATCCGCCATAAACAAAGCGGCACAATCGCAAATCTGGGGGCCTGACCGCACCAGCCCCAAATGCCTTTGACTGGGGCGTATATGAAAAATGAGACATTTGATAAGACCCTGAGCGCATGTTCCACAGCTAACTCTGCTAAGGCCGCTCCGACTGTCAAAACTCGGGCTAGTTAACTTAATTTATTTCAGCTTCACTCCAGCTCATAACTATGCTCATATCAAACTTTGCTTATTCTTGACTTATCTCATCTACGTTACTTTAGCCATGTCAAAAGTTAACGTAAGTTGAGTAGCACTTATCTCGGCCTCAGCAAAACTTCTCTTATTAACTGCAATTTATTTCAACTTTAGTTTAGCTTTTCTTATGCCTATTTTCCTCATGTCAAAGTTAATGTTAAATGCTTGTACTTAGTTCTGTGACTGTCAATGCTCCAGTTGGTTGACTTAAAGCTAAGAATCGTTTTCTTATTTTGCTGTCAAAGCTCATCTTAGTTACCCAACATTAATCCAGCCTACTAATATTGACATGCAAATAAGCTCAACGCAAAATAAGAAACGAAAATCTATATTGACAACATGTTAAAGTGTTTGTTAACGTCTCCAAAGACACGGGAAAACGAGCCAAAATGACATTTCAAATACTTTTACCTCGAGCAATATTTGATAACACTTTGCGCACATAACTTCTTGAACACATACACACACACGCATACATATACAATAGCTCTATATTGCACACAAATTGGCTGTAACTTTTTTTTTGTTTTGTTTTTTTGTTTCAACATTCATAATAATTTGTATATGTTTATAATACTCGTAAAAATGCCTTTAAAAAGAGAACATCAAAACAGTTTTTATGCAAGCTGAGCATTGGCTATATAATAAGTATATATATGTTCATATATATATATGATTTATATGGTATTTGGGTTTTATATAGGCTCTACATGCGTATTTTTTATGTATATACTTTATGTTTTCACTTTAAAATGCTAGCAAAATATTTTTTTGTTTAGCTCTGGTTTTTCTTTTGTTTATTTTTTGTTTTTTAACTTGGCTGTTGATTTGTTGTTGGGGCTGCTTTCTTTTCACTTCTTACAGAACGTGCAGATTTTCACAGCTTTTCGATTTTGAGATGTCGCTAAGGCAAATTTTTTGTAAGATTTCCTTGGCCAGATGCAGCGATATGTGGGTGCGTGAGGTTTTCATCTTCGATGAGGTAGCTTTCTTTTCGCGCGTCTCCTTCAGCCGCATCTGCAAATGAAATATGAGTGCCGTGCAAAATGTTGTGGCTGTTGTTGTCCCGTTGCTTCGTTCGGTTTTAATAACATTAAAATGTCCGTCCGGTCTGTCTGGTCGGCTCAATTTTCATTAATTAGTGAACCGATGCGCAAAGCCTCAACCACCAACCACAAATCCATTTACGTTATTTCCTGCACAATTTTCGCATGCATCAATGAGTTGCGTGTATTTCGCACCTAAACCCAAACAACCGCTCAGCCAATCCACCACCCCCAAAACGAACCGAAGCCCACCCACCCGTCGCCTCTTACCTGCTTCAGAATGCCGACGAGCAGTTCATCGACATTGTGCTGTATGCCGCTGGACGTCTCAATAAATTTGGCATCGCGTGAGGCGGCCAGTGTTTTACCCTCTGTGAGCCAAACGTGAAACGTGAAACATGAAATGTGAAATGAGAAATCATAATTAAGACGTGGCATTTCCGCTTCTGGTCTGTCTAAACTAGAGATGGGCGCTGGTCGGAGTTAATTTACTTTATTCAAATCAACTGATAATTGCGTGAAATTGATATTGTACTTTAATAACATTATTGCTACTTATCTATACTCGTTTATTATAGTCATTCAAATTAATACTTGGCGTATACGCAATTTTTCAATACTTGTCCTTTTATTAAACATATATATTCTCATCTAAACTTCTCTATACTTATTTAAGTATTTGTCTATAGACAAGATTGATATTCTTCAATAATCTTTAATCTTTAACTCAGAATATATTTGTTTAATCATACCAACTTTTTCTTATGCTTATTTTTATGCAATTTTGTCGATACTAATCGATATTTAGCATATTCGGCACTACATCCATTATTTTAGTCTTCTTCTTTCCTTGACTACGACACACGAGCAATGTGCCTCAGATTTACTATAAGAATATTGTTTCTACGTGATTTCTTAGGGTATTTCTTTCGACTAATCTATTAATATTTATACTCAAAAATGTTAGTTTATATATTCTTCGATACCTGTGCGAGTACAGTCCAAAATACTTATTAATATTCAGCATTTATATTAATTCACTTGGACACGTTTTTAAGTTCCCGTTTTAAGTCCCCAAAGCGCCATTACTCACCCTGTGACGTGATAAGTCGCGCACGAGCCAAGTCCGCCTTGTTGCCCACTAGGATAACTGCCTTATCCTTGGTGTAGTTCTCCTGCCACAGATAGTTGATAATCTCCTCGGCAATGCGAAAGGAGCCCTTGTCGACCACGGAGAAGACAACGACACAGCCGTGCGGCTCGTAGGTGGATAGCGAATTCTCGACGCTCATCTCGACGCTGGGATGGTCGATGAACACCATTTCGGACTCCTCGTCGTCGAGCAGGACGCTGACCGTCTTCTCGCCGAACTCATCGTCTAAAACTCAGATCAGAATTAAACTCTATAGACGCAAGCGGAAACCAGCGGTATGGGATCGGCCAAGGATCATAGACACGCATAGGTTCCATCGAAAGGATATCAACAACTACTCACTCGGGAGCTCTCAACTTACCCAAACTCGCATCGTAGGTGTGCATATACTCCGATGTCATAAACTGATTGACCAGCGCCGTTTTGCCCACGCCCGCATCGCCCAGCATCACGACACGATACCGCACCGGCGGCGGCGGCTCCAGATTCTCCGATTCGTCCGGCGAGGCGGGCAGCGAGTCCACATTCGCGTAGCCCGCTCCACAGCAGCTGCCCTCGAACGGGGAACGCTCGCTGGCGCGACTGTTGGTCGAATTCACGCTCGTATTGCTGCGCGAACGACGCGAAATTATCGAATCCCCGCAATTGACCACGTTGCCTTTGCTAATCGAAAAGTGGCGCAGCCGATAAAGATCATCGCTGGCCCTCGGATTGTACGGACGCTCCGGCAACGAGCATACGCGCGGGCGAATGTGATCGGGCACTGTTTGGGGATGGGAATTATGTTTGTTTTTAATGAATATAAGTGTGGTTTTTTTTATGATTGATTGATTTATGATTGATAGGAAGCGCAAAGCCCGAACTGCGCGAGATAGGCAGCTGATTTTTAATTAGAATAGATTGCTTTTTACAATCTTAATAAAAAAGAAATTTGTGGTACCCGAAAACTCGCTCAAATATGTGTTCAAAAGAATTTTTGATTGCAAGAAAAATTTGTTGCACTTTATCTTTAAACTCATATTTAAAGATAGATGTTGAAAAAGCTTCTTAAAAAGTTTGTTTACATCCAACTTAATTTATTATCTCCAGAAAAGAAGATATAATGAATATGTGTTTCTTAGATGTTAATGAAACAGCTTGAAAAAGCAACGAGTATCTATTTTAAAGTCTCGATTGTTAAAATCGAAGTAGAAGATTTTTACTTCGACTTTCTACTTCTGTGTGAAAATTTGGTTATTTGCGTTGCTTGAAAAGAGATTTAAAATTTGTATCCTATTCGCTTTAAATATAAATAATAATAATAATAAATAATTTTGAGATAAGTCAGTAATTAATTTTTTCATTTGATTAGTTTTAAATTTTTAAATATAAATATTTATATAAAATAGTTTTTACAAGGCTAGCAAAATTCTAAAGGGAAATGGGAGTCACAGTTACGGAACAATTCTAATTATTTTGCGGTCTTAAAAAGGCCAACAACCTTGAAATATTGGATTACACACACATATTTATATATATATAAATATGTATTATTAAAACGATACGCACCTGGCAGCTCCAAAAAGTTGGATGTCCGTCGCTGTCGTCCGCGATTGGAGCTCTGGAATGCCAACGGTCCGATGTCATCGTTGGAGAAAATGGATGTGTTCGAGCAGGCGCTCTTCATGGACTCGCGCGAGCTGCGGCGACTGGCCAAGTAGGCCAGTCCGCCCTTGGAGCTGCCCCGCCGGCGCGGCTTGTACTCGACCGCGTCGCGTTTGGGCTTGCTCGGCTTGCAGCCGCTCAGCTCGTGATCGGCGTCCTGGGTCAGGTCACTGGTAGATTTGCGATAGCGCAGGGAGACAACGCTATCGGAGCAGGTGCGGTCCAGCGTGGAGTGTGAGCTGTGCAGCACCTGATAGCCCGGATTCGAGGTGATGTTGATCGCATGCCGCCGCTGTCGTTGCAGCTGCTGATGCTGCATCGGCTGTCCAGCGTCCGTGTCCGTGTAACTAAAACTGGTCGTGGTCGTGGTCACCAGCGTGCTGTTCGTGTGCTGTGTCTGCGTCTCGCCCGACTCCATGGACAGCTGTGTGCACTCGGTGACGCACGAGTCCCGCTTCAAGCTGTAATAGCCACCACCGGTGGAGCTGCCGTAAGATGTGCCAGCTGCTGATGTTGTGGTTGCCGCGGCCGCGCTTGCATTCAAGCAGCGTGCATCCAGTTTGGTTATCACCGGCAGCTCCCATTCATCCCGACGCCGCTTGCCACACACACCCGTCGTCGTCAGCTGTGGCAGCTGCTCCATCGCCGGCTGCGTGCTGCGCATTAGCTTCTTGGAGCCCTGCCGGCGCGGCGAACTGGGCGGCTCGTAGTACAGTGAACCGTCGTCGGGTGAGATGGGCTCGTAATATTCAAATTTCTTGCCCAGCGCGCACTGATCCAAGCCCGGGCCACCGCCACCGGGACCCGTGCCCGGACTGACCGCATCGAAGACAAATTTACACGGCGATTTGGGACTGCGTGTCGCCGGCCCGCTGAGCAGCGATGCGGAGTCGTCCATCGAGCCCGACGTCGGCGTCTGATAGTATGATGAGGGCGTCGAGCTGCTCACCTCGTCGCAGCTGTCATTCGCATAGGTTGTGGTTATTTTGGGGCTGCGCGGCGGCTCGTAACTGCCATACGCGTAGCAGTTGCCTGCCTGTGTGGGCGTGGCATACACAGAAGGCGGCGCCGGATGATAGCTTCTATACACAAAATATATTTACATGCAGTTAAAGTCAAACTGGGCTTACTTACCGGGGCGATTTGGGCGTGGCTCCCTTGTAGGGCAACGGATTGCTTGCCGCACGCGCTGGCGTCTTGTGTCCACCGTGGCCCTGTTTGTGTCCGTGCGGATGGCTGTGGGCCCCATAGCCGGATCCCGTGGAGGAGTCGCCGCCATCCCAGCTGTGCTGCTGCTGTGCCATATTTAACAAATGCGGTGCGGGGCGGCACAAAGATTTACTGCTGTTCCTGCTGCAAGTTGAATGCCACTCATGTGTAAATATCACGGGCCATTACTCAACACGCACACACACACACACTAACATACACAACAACATTTACACACATACACACACTGAGCGCGCATAATTTATGGTTTTATCTTTATTTAATAAAATAATGCAAACTACAATAAAAACCAAAACTCATAAAGCAGCTTCGGCGCAATGCCAGTGAGTGGCCCCCTCCCCCCCTATGCCCCCTTCTGCTCCTCCCCTAAAGCTGCTGCCCACGCTTTCAGCAAAAATGCCTCGAAGCGTGTGTGTGTGTGTGTGTGTGTGTGTGTCTATTTGTTTCGTGTGTCAGCAAATTGTTGCAAAATGTGCGTTCATCTCGCTTTAAGTTGACAGCAGAAGTGGCTCTGGCTAGCCCCGGGATACCCATATTACCCCAGCCTTTAACAATCCCACCCCACCCCACTTGCGTCTCAGTGGCGCGTGTTAAGCTGCCATCGCGTACGCGCTGCAAACTACACAGCCATGTTGCATGCAACAGTTCTTTAGCTGTGCGTAAAATATTAATGTTTCTGATACCCTGTAGTCATTGATAATAGTTTTAAAAAAGAGGGGAGCATATTGTAAATGTGTTAAAGTTTGTAACCGATAGAAGATGACATATTCATAATATATTTATCAATTATCATGCGCTGATAATTTTCATAAAGCATATTTGTATTTTAATAAAATTTATCTTTATCGATAATATCTATATAAAGATTAAAAGGCGAACTGCGTTTTAATAAAATCGATATTTATCGATAATAGCTATATAAAGTTTGAAATGCGGAATGCATCCATAATCCGTTTTGCTCAAAATCGTTAAAAATCAATATTTAGATATATTAATATTGAAAATCAAACGTATTGCTACAGAAATGGGTACAGGGTATCTGATGGTCCGTCTCGCTCTACTAAAGCACTACTTATACTTTTCTCGGCTTTAGCTTTACAAACTGCCAGCTCTCAGCACATTTAACGCACGCACATACACATAAAATCATCAATGCACATACACACACTGTCACACACAGCTGCCACACTCAAGTTTTTGTTGTGGCTACAAAAGATTTGTTCCCGAAGTTTTCTCGAGCGTTTTGCAGAAGTTGCTTAACTTGCGCCAAGTCTGCAGCTGACTGGGGAGTCAGTGTCTTTTCTGCTTCTTCTTCTTCATCTACTTTCGCTTCTGCGTCTGCCCCTGCCACAGAATCAGGTGTTATAAGCTGCCCAGTTATTTGCAGCATTACCTGTAAAAGTGTTGAGCATTTTGCAGCCACAGAGAAACTTCTGGGAGACAGCTGTCAACTGATTTTGTTTTGATTGTTGCACCAAGACACCCATAGAAACTATTTGTATTATAGTTTTACGGCAGTGTCTGCGCCCCAATGATAACAAAAGCAACGAACAATGGCTTCGAGTGCAAGAGATTAACCAAAAAAGTACCCTGTAATTAGGTAATGTTAAAATCAATAGTGCTTAAACTTAACTGATTTTAATTTGTGATATCATATTTTCAATAAGAAAAGTATCTATAAAAAATATATGAGATTTGTACAAAATTTGTACGAAAAAGAAATAACAAATTATTGTTATAATATATAGTTTACAAAAAAAAAACCATATAATATTTTAATATTTTTTTGGGGTTAATGTAGAATTTTATTTTATAACATTTATTTTCTTACTCAAAAACAGAAAAATCATGCAATCCATTTTATAAAAATTCTAAAAAAAAAAAAATAAAAAAATTCCCCTCGTTCCATAAAATTGCGCTGTCGCTTACTTGGGAAATCTAGTGTGGCATTTTATTATCCAGCTTTAAGTCCAGCTGGTGTCCTGTCCGCATGGCTCGTAACGTGAATCCCAACTGTTGTCATTGCTTTCGCAACCACCTGACCCTGGTCCGCTCGCCAAATAACTTATCTATTGTATGAGCCCTATACAAATAGCCGGACGGACACCCACTCGTTCGTGGCAGACAGCGCAGGCGGACACGTGTTCATATTGTTAAGCAAATAATATGAATGCGAATACACTGAATACATGTGTGCGAGCAAATGAGTACTTTTATGGTACCTGTTGGTGTTTATACAACCTAAATGCTGCATCAACTGGGAATATAATGCGATTGAATAAGTTTTTCTACATGTGTCAGGTGTGAGAGATTAAATTGTTGGACAGCAAACAAATTCAATAGTTGGAATTATCTTTTGCAGTTCCCATACGTAGATAAAACAGCTTTTGATTTCTATATTAAGCTTCTTTTCGAGTGCTGAAAATATTAACAATAACTTTGGTAAATTTGTGATTTTTTTAAAGAGTTTAATTTTTTCATTGCAAACTTTTATTTCAAGTATCTTTGCTAAGGATCTCTTAGTATGATTATACAATAAATACATTTATTGTATCTAAATTTATATTTTTTTTTTGTATATTTAGTTCTTAATTAATTATTTTAAGCAATAAAATTTTCTTTATGGATTTTGTAATTATTAAAAAATTTACGAGATCCATAATAAATATTTTTTCTGTACTCCCAATTTCTAACTCACTATTATGACCTTATTGTGACTGATTATTATGACCTGATCTCAAGTTTTAAACTTTTTATTTTAAATTTCAAAATAAGCATTCTATCTAGACTGGAATTCTGGCTAAAGGTTTAAGATACATTTTATATTGGGTTTGTTTTTATTACGTTTATTTGTTCGTGCATGCTCTCCAGTTGTTGTGCAATTGTTGGTCTAAATATAGGGTATATGATACTTATTCACGGCACTCTGTCAAATTCATTGCCTAACTACGTTTCGTGTGCCTGGGAAAGAATACGGAACCTGTCCTGTTGCTACCGCAACCAATCAAATCGGACAGGCAAAAAAACAGAGAAAGAGATAGAGAACATGTAAGAGGGCCGATACGATATGGATGGAATAATCATAAAAATGTTGAATAGACAACAGTTTCATATTCGTTCAAGGCCACTCAGAGGAATGGACAACAATTTTGATTGTGCGAAATTCTGAGAAAAGCGGCAACAACAAGTCAGCGGTAAAAACGAACCCAACTAAACAGCGCACAAATCTAAGCAAACCCGTGTGTCAACTCCCATTCAACTGGTCTTCGTTTTTGGGTTTCTATATGGCCATTATGTGCATTGTCTATGCATGAATGACATATCCAAGCCCAACCCCAACCCGAACCCTTATTCCTTTAACCGGTCCTGCAAAAGAGCTTTGTTTGTGGCTTATAGCATTGTATCTTATGGATTGAATTTGCGCCGAGTATTTCCATAGAAAAGTCAGCAGCCGCAACTTTAAGGAAGCAAGAAAGAAAATTATCTTATGCAGTACAATATAATTGATACATTCAAGGAAGTATACTCGGCATTGGCTACTGTAAAAGTTAATTCGCTATATCAATTGGTCAATCAATCAATCGGATTGACGCTGTAGCTTAAAAGATAAAGTTTCAGTTTAATAAGATGCAAAATAAATAAGTGAAAGGTCACGAAAAGCAAGAAACTTATTGTGGTCCTCAAAGTTTTAAAGGTTCCAGTATACAGTAAAACTTTGCTATATACAATTTTTTGCTATATAAATTGCGATATAAATTGAGATAAATAGGACATAACTAAACTACGGGAAATAGTTTACATAATAAAAACCTCCTTCAAAAAAAATGCGACATTTTTAAATATCTATTGAATTGACAGCACTGTTCGTCATAGTCTAGCTCGCCTGTATTTGACAAGTTATGCATACATTTCAGCGAAATAACCTGAGGGCCAAACCAACTGAAAGTGATTTGATTTAGCGTAGGATTTGTGCGGGCAGACAAAGCAAAGGCATCGCGGGAAGAGGGGGGTTGAATGTGGTAAAGGATTTGCATATTTCAGGGACTTGCCTGAATTGACAATGTAATTTGTGTAAGTATTGCGCATAGTATATGAAATACAAGTTGGCTCCGAGTCATCAGAAAGAGTTCAAATGTCTGTGACCCGCAGCAGAAAACGTCGCGCTCCATTTGTGTGCGTGTGTGTAAATAAATATATATGAGCGTGTTTATATATATGTGTGTTTGTGTATGGTGCTTTATGAGTGGCAAACACCACATCACTATTAGCTTTATGGAGTAATAATGAACCCAAGTGCCATTAACTTGTTGTTAGCTCTTGCACTTGCACGAAATATTTAAGTTCCTTATTAAAGAATGTTTTTAGATAAAAATATTTAAAAATTTATTCAAGCATTTGTTTTTTATAAAATGTTATCAAATTCTTCATATTCAGAAATTTTGGTATTTAAAAGAAGTTCTTGCATCAAAGAATTTTTGTTTGTTTAAGAAAAGGTCATAAAACTAGACGCAAATTAAGTAATGCCCAACTAGGCATCAACTATATGAATTATATTTTTATAGTAAAACTTGTAAATGCATATTTTCTTTTTCTGAGTGCAAAGATCCTTCTCCCACTCTTAGCCATATTAACTTTGGTATTTGTTTCGTGTCCTTTTGCTGGACAACCCTTTTAGTAAACTTTGCTTAATTACATGCCCGCACCCGTTAAGCACATATTTAACACCCACACAACGACCAGCACACAGACACACACACCAAGCAAACATAAATATTTTCACAGCAGCCACACAAAGCTGCGGCTTCTCTGCCAACTCAACCCCGCCCCCTCCCCGTGTTTATGCCTGCTCTGACCAGCACTTGGCTGCAGAATTAGCGTTTATTGTAAAAATAAATGCGTGTCTGTGGCTGTGCTTGTGTCTGTCTGTGTATGGACACAAAGCATAAACAAGAAAAGTCCATAAAACACTTAGGATCAAACAATATAGCAAAGACGTCAAGAAAGTGTAGCCTATTTAGCAGCGCCGTCGAGCTGTGGTCGCTGTTCTTTGGTCTTTGCTCTTTGGTCGCTGTTCAGCTGCCCGGGTCAAATTAGAACTGTTGGCCTAAAGTCACGTTCACAACTTAGTTATTAGAGCGCTGCCCAGGCCACTTTGCAGAAATCCACCCCCTCTGGCTGACCCCGCCGCCATCGATTTTATTGCAACACATAATTCTTGGCGCGCGCCATTTGCGCAAATCTCATGTTGATGGCATATTAAGTGGGCCGCATTTCCTTTCGGACTGGCCAATTTGCCTTTAAATGCGTCATTTGCGAGCCAACTGTGGCGCGGGGGAGGGGGTGGAGGTAAACGGTGACAGGTGGGACAGTTGTTTTAGTGGCAAACTTACGTGTAATTAGACGCGTCTGGCGTCAAAGTTGGGCGCGAGAATTAGCAATTAAGCGAATGCGAGCCGTGTGCGAGGCATAAGCGCAACAAGTGCCTACAGGCACACGCGTAATCCCAGCTACACTCACACACACATACAAACATACACACGCACACACACAGACACACAGGAGGAGAGCGGTGTAGCATAAGTGTGAGGCAGCGCATAAATCAACATGTCAAATCGCAGCTTAACAGCAGACACACACACACAGCAGCAAAACACAGCAACACACGCACACACTCACACACACACACACACACACAACTCACAACTCAATGTTAAAACCATATTTCATGTTTACCATTTTTAATTTTAATTTGACAATTTTGTGAAATTTTTGCCAGTTGTTAATTTGCGAAATTATCTTTGCTAATTGTCTTAATTGCGTTACGACACACACCAGAAATTGCAACAACGACAACAACGACAACAAAATCACATCAACAACTCGGTTAAGCAACAGTTTGTACAGTTTTTCTTGTTGCTGTCGCTGCACTTCCGTTTCCGCTTGAACGCGCACTGCAACAATGCCGCTGGCTGCCGCACAATATGGCCCGACCGAGCGCGTACGCAGCTCGAGCTGAACTGTGGCATGCCACACGACTCGGCTGCATTTTTGTTTGCCACAGGCCCACCAAAAGCTTTCCGCTCAAAAGCTCTTCCAGCCTGGAAGTTCCTTGCTTCGCAGCATTTTTTTTTTTGTTTTGAAAATTTCTGTTTTGCTTTTGGCTTCTGCTAAAATGTTGAAGTTTTTTTCAACTTCTTTACGCGGCTTATATTTTGCTTTCGTCTTATGTTTTAGCTTTTTTTTAATATGATCTTAGCCTGAATGGTGCGTTGAATGTGTTTTGGCTTAAACGTTTTTTGTTATTTTGGATCAGAATATATGAATTTTGTCTTTTTTCTGTTTTTATACTATATGAACGTATTTCAAGTTATAAAGCTTAAATCTAATACTATTTATTTATAACTAAGATTATATTTCTATATTTTACATTTTTCTTTAATTAGTTTTAAGTTAATTTATAGTTACTTTATAAAAAGTTACTTATTTTTTACTTTGCTTCTCCTTTTTTGCTTTAAAAAATTGTTGAAACTCTTGCTAAAAGGGAAAAGAGTAAAAATGTTCATGTTTTTTCTTTGTGGTAAAATCTTTTGGTTTTATTATAGATTTCTGTTTGTTTTTTTCTTTCATATATACAGATCTTAGCTTAAGACTTATGGTTAAATGCTTATCAAATAAATAGTTTTGGAAGTCTGTGGCTTAAATTCTAGAGAAACGACTAAGTGAAGAATTGTGTGTTGTTAGCATATATATAGTCTTCGGGTTATATAGAGTATATAAGGTGATTTGTGTGGGGTGTTTTTTTTCATGGTATTTGGGGATAGGTTTGCTTATGTTAACGGGTGGTGCAAGGCGGGTAAAGATGTTTGCGTGGGGAGGGGGTGTTTGTGATAAATTCTCGTCTGGCCAACTGTCCATCTTACAAGTTGGCAACGCGTGCTTTCAGCTCGTCCAGCTGCGCATAGATGCTGGCGGGCAAATCCTTGCCCACCTGCGACTCGAAGTAGTTGCGTATATCCTGCACCTCCTGTGTCCAGAACTCCTTGGGCAGCGAGAACAGCTGCTTCACATCGATCTGCTCCTTCATGCCAGCCAAGTTGAGCTCACCAGTGGCGGGAATGCGCCCAATGGCCGAGTCCTCGAAGCAGGACTCACCATTGCAACGGCGCAGGATCCACTCGAGCACGCGCGAATTCTCACCATATCCGGGCCACATGAACTTGCCCTCGTCGCTCTTGCGGAACCAGTTCACATGGAAAATCTTGGGCACCAGTCCGCGCTTCTCCATGCTCAGCCAATGGGCCACATAGTCGCCGAAGTTGTAGCCGAAGAAGGGACGCATCGCGAACGGATCGTGCATGATCACCTTGCCCTTGTGCTCCGCGGCAGCGGTGGCCTCGCTCCTCATGGCGGCGCCAATGAAGACACCATGTGTCCAGTCGCGGGCCTCGTAAATGAGGGGCACGCCGGCGGGACGACGGCCGCCGAAGAGCATGGCAGAGATGGGCACGCCAGCTGGATCCTCCCAGGCGGGATCAATGATGGGGCACTGGGCGGCGGGTGTGCAGAAGCGGGAGTTGGGATGAGCGGCGGGCTTGCCCGATTCCTTAGACCAGGGCTTGCCCAGCCAATCGGTGATCTGTACATTGGGTGCCAGGCTGCTCTCCATGCCCTCCCAGTAGACGCCGCCGTCCGAGGTGGAGGCCACATTCGTGAAGATGGTGTTCTTGAACACAGTGTTCATGGCAATCGGATTCGTCTCCGTGGAGGTGCCCGGGGCCACGCCAAAGAATCCATTCTCGGGATTGATGGCACGCAGGACGCCCTGGGAATCGAACTTCATCCAGGCGATGTCGTCGCCCACGCACTCCACCTTGTAGTTGGCCAGCGAGGGGTTCAACATGGCCAGGTTGGTCTTGCCGCAGGCCGAGGGGAAGGCGGCGGTGATGTACTTCTTGACGCCCTTGGGATCGGTGATGCCCAGGATGAGCATGTGCTCGGCCAGCCAGCCTTCCCGCTTGGCAATGGTGCTGCCAATGCGCAGGGCGAAGCACTTCTTGCCCAGCAGCGAGTTGCCGCCGTAGCCGGAGCCGTAGGAGACGATCAGATTCTCGGCGGGCTTGTGCAGGATGATGGTGCGCTCGGGATCGCAGGGCCACGAGGGCTGCTCCACGACACCGCTGGCTGGGGTGCCCACCGAGTGGAGGGCGCGCACGAACTCCTCGTTCTTGGCCAGCTGCTGGAGCACCGCAGCGCCCATGCGGGTCATGATGCGCATAGAAGCAACCACGTAGGCTGAATCGGTGACCTCAATGCCGATCTTGGAGAGCGGCGAGCCGACCGGGCCCATGCTGAAGGGCACCACGTACATGGTGCGTCCCTTCATGCAGCCGGGGAAACGCTGCTGAATGGCCGCCTCCATGTCCGGTGGCGAAATCCAGTTGCCCAGTGTGCCCTTCACACCTTCCTTGGGCGTCGGAATGGTCTCGTCGCGCTCCTCGGTGCAGATGAACGTCTTGGACTCGACGCGGGCGACATCACCAGGATTGGTGCGGGCCAACCAGCAGTTTTCGTACTTGGGCAGCGGCACAATGGTGCCCGACTCGAGCAGCGTCTTGATGAGCATCTTGTTCTCCTGCTCGGAGCCATCGCAAATGTGCACCTGATCGGGCTGACACAGAGCGATCGCCTCCTCCACAAAGCGGCGCACGCCGGCACTCAAGGTGCTCACATCGCCATACGAGGTGGGAATGCCACGGATGTGGCTATACAGGCCGCAGTTGTCCTGGCTCAGCTTGTGCAGCTGGGGAAGGCCGCAACCGTTGCCAGAGCTGCAGATGAAAAGAGAGAAAGAGAGAGATTTATTAGTGACAGTCCCGAAGTGTTTGAGTAGATCAAAAATTAGAATTTGTGGTAGGTCAAAAGAAATAATTTATATAGTAGGAATACAAGAAACTTATTTAACACAATTTCATTTTCTTTTTCTGTGCAAATTAACAAATTTAACTGAAACCAATTAGAGTTCGATTTGAATTTAAATATTTTTATTTTAATATGAAAAAGAATTTCTTACTGAATATTTTTATCTTTCTGAATATTGGACAGTTTATATTTGGAAAATTAATTTTTTTTTGCAAGCAACATATTTCAAATATTTTTCGTTGCTAATTTTTTTGCACATTTTTTGCTTGCATTCAAATAAAAAACAAATGCAGCTTTTTTCTCGTTAAAAATACATTTTGGTAGCAAGCTATGAAAATGACTAGAGACTTCTGGGCGTGGTGTTTGGCTTTTATGTCTTCTTTTACTTACATAATTTTGCTTTGTTCAATGAGCTCAGGCATTTTGTTAGTTTTTTTTTGTTATTGGTTACTTGTTTATAAAATTATATATTTTAGAATTTGGAATATATGGCGCACAAATTAACTTTTGATTTTGCTTTCTCTTTTTTTTTAGCAAAAAACAATTAATTTTGTTAAATATCACAATTTAATTATCACAATTTAAATTTTTTTTTGTTGATTTATTTCAATTTGGTATTTGTGAGCTGTTGTTGTTTTATGCTTTCATATGTTCCTCCAGAGTTTTTTGTCAAAAATTAATTTGATTTTCAGATCACTGAAATTAAATGTTTCACTTGATCTTTCCATTTACTCAGTCCACGAGTAACTGATGCCAACTGTTCGCCGCTGTCGGCTTTTTATACGCTTTCCGGCCGCTGGTGCCTGCCCGATGCGACTAGAACATGATTATCGGGGGCCACACGATCGGCTGGCGTTCGGCTCGGCTCGGTTCGGTTCGGCTTTGGTTGTTTGGTTTTTGTTATTGTTTCTCAATTTTATATTTTATGAGACGCGCGCGCGTCTCGGGTCAAACTTCGGGCACGCTGATTGGCCGCTCGCCGGGAGGCTCGGCAATTGTTTTGGTTTTTCACTGCATTTGCTTGGAGCAGGGGGAGTGTGGGATTGTGGAGGGCACACGTTGCCGCCGCTTGGCAACAGGCCTCGTTTTCATTGACGTCGGCGCCGCTGTGGCAAGTTTCAGTAATTTCTACGTTTATTTTTGTTTTTGTTTGGTTTTTTTTTTCGTTTTTTTTTTTACTGCTTTGCCGCTTGAATTCGTTTTCGCTGTTTTTTGATTTTGATAGTGCGCGTTCCGCTCGCATTGATAAGAATCAACTAGAGCAACTAGAGTTGATATTTATTTACACTCTTTTCGCTGGCTGCTAATTTAATTATTTTGTTTATTTTTGTTTACCAGCTCGCTATCGTTCAAGTACGTAAATAGCTTACGTTGGGTGTACACAGTTATTGGAAATCGCCAATTATGGATCAATATGATAAACAACCGTCTGACTATCGTTTCCTTTCAGTTGTCTATTTTGTGACACGTAATTGGTATAACGGTTTCCAGACATACTCATAGGTTGAAAATAAATTTTCAAAAAAATAAGATTCGTCATTTTTAAACTATTTGTTTTTTTTATAATTCATTATGTGATCGATATGATAGACAATTTATATGATCTTTGATCTATAAAACTGAATTTTTGATTGCTATTTTCAGTAATATATATTGCATATGATCTGTGACCAATACAATCTATGATTATATAAAATATCATCTGCATAATCTGTAATCTCTTTTTGGTATTATAGAATTATTATTTATAGAATCTAGAAAATATATGATCTATGATCTGTATAGAATTCAGACCATTTAGCTTATCGGATGATCTACCCGTAGTAAGGGGTTACTACCTCAAACTCTTCTTCTTTCACTTAACCAATTTTCCACTTATAGATAGAAAGCGTGATAAATACGCCTGCCTGATCCCACCACGCGCCCACCTACGCCTTTATTCCCCGACATCACATGGTTTTATTTTGATTGCTGTTTGTCAAATTGCCAGAAATAAGTGTTCGCTTATTGGCGAAACTGATGACGGGGAGAAATATCTCAGAGTTCTATTATAATGTTGGCCATGGCCATCAGCCAAGCGGCTTGGAGGCCATGAATGGACAGCGGTCGGCATTCACATGACACCTTTGTATGTACCCAAGAATAGACGCATGGATTTTATCATGTGTTCTGGGAAGGAGAAATGAAGGTTCCCAAATGTCGCTGTGCAACCTGCACCCGAAATTCCAGTAATAACAAAAACGAGACCGACCTTCAATTCGGCTCATTTATTAACTGGAACACCTTGAAATCCTTAAACAACTCCTGCAAGATTGCCTGGTAAAGTTTTGTTGTTTTTTTTTTTAATAGGGGCCTGCACGCGCCTCTTAAAATGGTAAAAAAAAATAGCAACAAAAATTAAATACAAATTCGCTGAAATTTTTTCGTTTATTTATTTATAAACCGTGGACTTGTTTTTCTAGTTCAGCTTGATAAGCATGATCATTAGCATCGTCGTCATCATTAACTGTCTGCATGTGCTGCCTCAGTTCAGACACTCCCCTACACTCCCCTACAAGTTTCCGCGGCGTACAAAGATCGCTTTTCTATAGCAAAGCGTGTTTAATGACTTGACTTTATTTTTGAATTTACGTCTATATTGTGGCGGATCAATAAATAATAATGCCAATCAATATATTTATATATTATTTTTATATAATAAAATACAGCATCGATTGGCTTATCAGTCTGGTAAAACGAGCCCCTGGACTCTAGAAAGCAGTGGAAAATATTTTATTCTAAATATAGAACTGATCTCTGTTTTTATAGATCATAGCAGTAACTCTGAGCCGGATCTAAACACTTTTTAGCAAATTACTATATTTGTAGGGATAAAATCACTTAAAATATTATAATATATCAGCTACAGCTAATCGCTGCTTATAATTTATCTTTGGTTGATATATTGTTAGATAAAGAGGGTTCCTTACCGAAGATTCCTTTCATAACGTTTGTTACTGACGATTTCTTACTGAAAGCGTCTTCATAAGCTGTTCTAACCTTAAGTAGCATCCTAAAGATCTAGATAATGGATAGATAATTTCTGCATGTTTGGCTTAATATTCATAATAATTTATATCAAAATTGTCTAATCAACCTATCATATCAAAATTTCTTACAAAATTTCAGTTAGATAGTTGGATTTTTGATTAAGGTATTTAGGTAAACCTCTGATACTGTGGAGGAGTTTCTTGGATGGACGCTTCCTTTGGCTCCGAACCCATTTATGAATTGATCCTCTATTCTGTTAATATAGATATATTATTCAACTACCTTTAAAGAACAAAACAGAACTATTTATTTCTGCTTCAGATTCAATCAGCTTTATATAGCAAATATATTTTGTTTAGGCCTAGTGCCAACATATTTGATTTCCAAGAGCTAACCGGATCTAAAACCCCCTTCGGGCACACTTCTCTTATCAGTTGAGGTTTCATTCTTGCAGTTTCGATGGACTTCTAGAATCACACCACCCCGTGACCAACTGTTTAATCAGACCCCGGCAACTGTTTTTTTTTTTTTTTTTTTAGTTTTACCAAGATCAACGTTTTTCTTCTGTTCCAAAAATTGTGGCATTATTTATTTACGCGATTTCGCTGCGATCTTGATAATTTGTAACGGTGCAGAGAGGTTAATGCGATTATAAATTTTATATGCTTGTTTACGCCGATTTTTGGACGGGCCTCCGGGCGCACGCGCTCCCGATAAGCCACGCCCTGTGCCATAAAATAAAGAAGCAGCCAGTAGGAATTGGGCACAAAAAATCTTGTTTTTTTTTTTGTTTTTTATGAGACTTTATTAAACTAAGATTACCAATAACCTATGGAATCCAAAATGGAGGAAACAAATCACATGCTGGCCACGCGCTTCTTCAGCTCGGTCAATTGCTCGGCCACGGGGCGTGGCAAATGGCCGCCCACTTGGGCCTCAAAGTACTGCTCAATTTCCTTGACCTCCTGCTGCCAAAAGTTTTTGGGCAGCTCGAAGAGCTGCTTGAGATCGACATTGCCATCGACGCCGGCCACATTTATGGCACCCTCACTGGGCAGGCGACCAATGGGCGACTCCACAAAGCACTTCTCGTCCTGCACACGCCGGAAGATCCAATCCAGCACGCGCGAGTTGTCCCCGAATCCGGGCCACAGGAACTTGCCCTCGTCGCTCTTGCGGAACCAGTTCACATGGAAGATCTTGGGCACCTTTCCGCGCTGCTCCATGCTCAACCAGTGCGCCAGATAGTCGCCGAAGTTGTAGCCGAAGAAGGGACGCATCGCGAACGGATCGTGCATAATCACCTTGGCCTGGTGCTCTGCGGCAGCGGTGGCCTCGCTCCTCATGGCGGCGCCAATGAAGACGCCGTGGGCCCAGTCGCGTGCCTCGTAGACGAGAGGAACGCCGGCGGGACGACGGCCGCCGAACAATATGGCAGAGATGGGCACGCCGGCGCTATCCTCCCAGGCGGGATCAATGATGGGGCACTGGGCTGCGGGCGTGCAGAAGCGGGAGTTGGGATGAGCGGCGGGCTTGCCCGATTCCTTGGACCAAAGCTTGCCCAGCCAGTCGGTGACATTGACATTGGCCAACTGAGACGTTTCCATGCCCTCCCAGTAGACGCCGCCATCCGAGGTGGAGGCCACATTGGTGAACACCGTATTGCGGAAGATCGTGTCCATGGCAATGGGATTGGTGGCACGCGAGGTGCCCGGCGCCACGCCAAAGAAGCCATTCTCGGGATTGATGGCACGCAGGACGCCCTGCGAGTCGAACTTCATCCAGGCGATGTCGTCGCCCACGCACTCCACCTTGTAGCCGGGCAGAGTGGGCGTCATCATGGCCAGGTTGGTCTTGCCGCAGGCCGAGGGGAAGGCGGCCGCGACATAGATCTTCTTGCCCTGCGGATTGGTGATGCCCAGGATGAGCATGTGCTCGGCCAGCCAGCCTTCCCGCTTGGCAATGGTGCTGCCAATGCGCAGGGCGAAGCACTTTTTGCCCAGCAGCGAGTTGCCGCCGTAGCCGGAGCCGTAGGAGACGATCTCGTTCTCGGCGGGCTTGTGCAGGATGATGGTGCGCTCGGGATCGCAGGGCCATGAGTCTTGGGCCTGCACACCGCTCGACGGGGTGCCCACCGAGTGGAGACACTTGACGAACTGGCCATCGCCCTGTTGCAGCACCTGGAGCACTGGAGTGCCGGCACGCGTCATGATCTTCATGGACTCTACCACATAGGGCGAGTCGGTGATCTCAATGCCGATCTTGGAGAGGGGCGAGCCGACCGGGCCCATGCTGAAGGGTATCACGTACATGGTACGTCCCTTCATGCAGCCGGGGAAACGCTGCTGAATGGCCGCCTTCAGATCCGACTCGGAGATCCAGTTGCCCAGTGTGCCGGGCGTGGCATTGGGCGTAACCGGCACCGTCTGCTCCTTGCGATCCGTGCAGATGAACGTCTTGGACTCGACGCGGGCAACATCAGCCGGATTGGTCCGGGCCAGCCAGCAGTTCTCGTACTTGGTCAGCGGCAGGATTGTGCCCTGCTTAACCATCAGCTTCTGCAGCAGAGTGCTCTCCTCCGGGCTGCCGTCGCAGATGTGGACGCGCTCCGGCTGGCAGAGATTCACGCACTTGTCCACATAATCCCGGACAGCGGGCGTCAGCGTTTTCGCATCGCCATATTGGACGGACAGCGCCCGGCAGACGACCCGAAAGTTGTAGCTCTTTGGCGCAGCGACCAAGCTGTGAAGGGAAAGAGACAGAAAGAGAGGGAAAGATTAAGAGAAGGGATCAGTAAGTGTTGGCTACCTGTTAAGCTATTGGGTAAATAGTTAAACACCTGGTTAAGTAAAGAGTTAAGGCATTTTAGCACTCGGTGTCTACATTTTAGCTGTGTGTGTATACCCCGCCTTATTTGCTCTGTGTCTGAAGGTGTTTTGTGCACAACTGTACCTCAATTAGTATTCTAAGTATGCTGGCCCGCGATGCTGGAAAAAAGATTTCAGTCGCTGTCGCATTTGTCCCACACACAATTGTAAAACAAAACAAACTGGCTAATCAGCTGTTGGCTGGTTGTGCAGGTTTCTGCGCATACCCTGTACGATACGACAGATCACGTGTGGGGTTGTATGTGAAGGAAAAACAGCTTAAATCAGGTATAAATACTTTCAATCAAAAAAAATCAATCTAAGCAGCTGGGAAACATTTTAAATTATTATTAATGTCTTCTTGTCGACAAACCCGAAAAAAGGAAGACTTTAAAGAGTTTTTCATCGTTCAATGAAACGTCAGCTTACCAGAAAATTTTTCCCAAATTTCGTTTTGTCATCTCTTTAAGCAAACTGACTTTTATTATAACAAAACAACTTACGAATTTTGAATACAAACTTGAATATTTAAAAAAATTAGATTTAAAGCTCTAAGCTAGAGCGTAAATTAATTTAAATCATAGAAAATTTTAAATATCTACAATTGAAAAGAAAACTTATTTGACAAGCAGTTTTCATTCAAATTTTCATAAAATAGAAGAGTATCTTTATAGTCCATAACTGGCTCAACTTGCCTCGTTTCTTAATTATTTCTGTTTGCTGCTTTTGATTTTATGAAAAACTTGCTCAGACTTTTGCACAGCGCGTTCGGTTCGGGGATTCCACAGCAGCTGAGACAGAGAATCCAACCTTCACTGACAGAGAAAAAGGCAGAGACAGAGAGAGGGAGAGAGAGAAATATGAAGGCGTCATGACTGCGTCACTTTCGTTTGGCCAAAGAAATCGTCTCGCTGAACCGGCTGAACTGAACGGAACCGAATGATGCAATGTTTGCATCAGCCAAACAATGTCTGGCCTTTGGCTTTATTTATGCTTGTGCTCTCTGTTATGATCTGCCCCTCAGACACTCAGCGCTCTCTTTCTCTGTTTACCCCAGCTGATAGACTGCCATTTGGCATTTACCGCTGCAAAGTGCCCAAGCGGTATCCAAACAAACGCTGCTCTCCGCGCTTAACTCCCACTTGCTCCACTTCCCATAGCTGCTGCTCGTCGTTCGTAGCATTAATCGGCTGTCATATCTGAATATCTGGGGGCTTTGTTCTAGTTTTAGTTACATTGACAACGCGGTACAAAGTCCATGGTCTGTTCACGCCATTGTTCGTGCGTTGGTCTCTTCCACACATATGTTGTGACGTCACGTATTTATGTAATCTCATTTGGTTGGTCAGACAAAATATCTTTTTTATTGTATTTCTTTTTGCGTATATTTTGGAACTGCGCATTTGCTATCGGCGCGTTTAGCTACTAAAATACTCTATGAATGTATGCACACATATAGTGTGTGTGTGTGTGTGTGTGTGTGTGTGCGCGTGTGGCACAGTCTCTGTGCCCTGATTGGAGTCATTCACATACATTTTATGCATGACTGCCGCATGATAAAATATCTCAATTGTCATCAAAATAATCTAAAACAAGAAATGCTGGCTGGATACGTCAAATTTGTGAACATTTCAAACTCAACTAAAGTAGTTTTTTTTGCCAAGGCTAAAGAAATCTTAAAAAAAAAACAGCATTTAAAGTTATACGCAATTTCTGACCAAACTACGAGTTAGATGCGTTCGCATAAATTAACCTTCCTTCAATTTACTTGCGTCAAATCGCAAAGCGCTAATTAATTTGTCTGCTAATTCAATGCGAATGAATATTTAATAACTTTTTGTTGCTTATTTTCGCTTCGTTTTTATCAAATTGACAGCATTTTTTATTATCTGATTGGGGTATCTGTCGAACTCTTCTATTTATCTTTTCACTTCGAGACAAGACTAGCTTGTTTCTCCTTGTCTTGTTTGCCCAAAACCCAACCTAGATTAAATATTTACCATAATTTTAGTTGCCGCTGTTGTTTGTCGTCTGGAGGGCTTTTAAGAGTCGGTCTTAAATTCTATTTACTTTTTGCATTATTTATGCGCCCTGACTTTGCGAAAGATAAGAACTGACCATAGCCATAGTTAAATGGGCGTAGCTATTATACATTTTACAGTCAGTCTGTTTTGTTTACGTGAAATTTTTGAAAAAATGGAATATTTCCGCTATCAGCTTTGACACTTTTAGCTAATTATTCGGCACAGACTTTTCTAACATGTGTATTTATTTGATGATGATTGCCACGCGCCTAAATCGAACTACAATCTTTTTTCTACAACTGATTAGAGCGCCATTCCATCGTACGTATGAAAGGTAATGTGTTTTGGAATGGGTTTAGGAATGGGTATTCGGATCAACTCTATTTTCCCTGACTCTTTGTGCGTGCGTACATTTGTTTTCCTTGGCATTTTGTAAATGGCAAATGCATTTTTGTCTCGCACATACACACACACATGCAAATGCATTGAATGCTCTGTTAATTTAACATAATTAGGAATGGTACTCACTTAAAGATACCCTGCACAGCTATCCAACTAATACTTAATACGTAATTAACCTTTGTTTATTTAAAATGTGAGCTAAAGTTTTTCCTATAAAAAGTTTACTTTTTACGCGTGACGAAATACTTTTTGTTCTGAAATCAATATTTACACACGTTTTTCTGCGTAGAGAACTGCAGTTAGCACTGTAAGCTACAAGATACCCTGTACAAAATAATAAAAATTGAAGGCAAAATTTGCGTAAAACTTATTTTTAACATACTTTCCTTGAGTACACTTAAGAAAATGCGCAGTCGAATGAACTAAGATGTACCCTGGAATATTTTGTGATGGTATTGCTTTACATGTTCTTTAAATTAGAGTTCTTTATACCCTGTCTTTCAATCAAGTTCAAGTTCCAGAGATAAATATAGACCTATAACAACTCAATACAATTCATATGAGTTTCTATTTGTAGCACAAAATGCTCTTTGTATCCTTTTATTTGAAGGGTATACGCCCATTTTGTGGGCATGCCGACACAAATGTTGGCAGCTGCTATTTTGTTGTTGCCATTGCTGTGGCACATTTATTTTTGTGCCGCATATATTTATTTTTATTTTTATTGAGATTTTCATGCGTTGCGAAAATGAATACGCAGAAAATTAACAAGCGCGTGTTTTCTCTATATATATATGGAAAATTTATAGCGCTATGGCAACAACTATATGTAGTTGTATATATATATATATATATATATGCTTATGACCTGGCATTTGTATTTCGGGATGCGTGGCAACACAGATTGGGTTTTTTGCCTTGGGGTTTTTCAGCTGATGCAATATGCCAATAAGAAATTTTCAAATGAATTCCTTTACATTTTCGCTTACATTATGGGAATTTTAAATTGGCTTTGAACAAGTTCATTAACTTGCCATGTAGCCTTGGCCTTAGTTTCAGAACCAGACAGACCGAAATAAAACAACACACACACACACACACACACACACACATACCTTAAGAACATACCTTAAGAACCGCCTAGGGCAGCCCTAATCACATATATTATGTTTTGCCCATCGGGGCAGCCCCCTTCACATGACTTGGCCCTCTTATCAGCTGGCTATCGCAGACGTAAAACAAAACAAGTTTTCAGCTCCAGTTTGAACCAGTTGCCACCAATACCAACAAAATAACAAAAACAAAAAGGTAAAGGCAAAGTGCGTAAAAACTGAAGTGAATTACTTGAGTTTATTTCAGTTTTTATTTTATTATAAGGCAAAAAAACTTTTTGCACAGCGTTTAATTGTGACGTTGTTGTTTTACGGGGTATTCGCCATTTGCCATTATCTTGCCTTAGTCACAGTCGATCAGTTACACGGGCTCTGGTGGAAAGTTTATGCACACTATATAATGTTTACTATAATGCAATATTTTGCAATCTCATGCTGGAAATAAACTAAGGATTTTCTGTTCTACACAAATTTAGAAAATTAAGCTGATTATTACACTATATTACGGGATCCAGTGTGAACTAGTTTTTATAGTCGGTAAAGTTTCCGCGGCTGCTTTGACGTCAACTTTTAATCTCTTCGCTGAACAATCAGCAAAAGTAGTCGTTTCACGAAAAACTATTAAATGAAATATTACTTTATATTCCATAATTCATTTTATATTATTCTATATACGATTAGTTCTTAATAGCTATGCTGTCTATGTCGTAAATGCCAGAACACACATTCACTTTTGGGTTGAAATTCTAAAAGGGTTTTTAGACTGTCAAATAATTAAATAAGTGGATTTATAACCTAACCTAATCCTGTGTTTCGTATAAGTGTCGATTTATAACTTATACAAATTAATTGAAAATATATCAAATTTGCAATTAAAATCAAACTAACTTTTGAATTATTGTCTAAGGCAATTTCAACCACAATAAATGCCACCCACTCAAGGCCAAGGCCAAAAAACTATATTCAACATTGCCCCAATAAACTGAGTTCCAGTAAATACTGGTATTTATTAGCTGAGAATATGTTTTTTGTAATGCCTTCTGATGTGTATAAACGAACTCGACAGCATATCAAAGTCCAAGCGACAACCAGAAGTAACTAATTTATATATGTGTGAGTGTGTGTGTGTGTTTACCCACTGATAAGATAGCCAATACATTATAGAGACGTGCAAACGCCTGTACGTCTGTGTAGATTACATAGTATTTCATATATTATGTAGAAGGTAATATACGCGCCGTAACAATGCAGATACAATCGGAGCAAAGTCTTTGTGGCGCAGTTAAAGCACAAAGATCCGCAAATATCCGTATATAATATGGCTAGTATAAACTGACAGCGCATTAAAACGTTGGTACTTAAATTACATAAAAACAGGCTGCTCAGTTTTTATACTTAAAAGTATTTAAAATGTTTTATTTTCGTTAAAATAATTTTTGTCTTATTTAAATAATATAAATTTTCATATTAAATTATCTATTTCTGTTTTTCACTTGATTACCCTTTTAATATTAAAATTTCAAACTTAGTTAGATTTTTTTTTTCAAGTGTATTATATATTTAAGTGACACGTCATATAGAACATGTGTTTTTACCAATATTACCGAAATTATTCATATATACGCCCATTACTTAGGTTATCTTATCGACAAAGGAATACAATTTCCTTGAAATCGCATCGAAATCAAGTGATAAATTTGCCGATGGAAGTAAACAAAAAATTAACTGATAAGCTCTAAACAATTTGCCACAATTAGCAGGGCAACAAAATTTTATTATCATTATATTCTTTTTGCTTTTTTTTTTTGAATGATGGGAAATTAAAACTTGGCCAGACAAAGGCGCGTGCCGTATCTGGAAAATATTATTGAGTTGTAATTACGCTTGAAAATTATGATTATTTTTTTGTTTAAGGCATAAATATTATTGTATTATTTGAATATTATTTGTTGTATATTTTTACATTTGTTTCTATTGAATCTTTCTTTTTTTTTTTTGCATTTCTATTTCTGTTGAGCAACGCTCGCTTGGGGGCTCGCCTAGCGAAATAAATACCGATGAGAAGCGTCAATAACAACAATCATGTTGTTGCCAATTGTTGTTATTGCTGTCGATGTCGATGTCGTTGTCGTTGTCGTTGTTCGGGTTGTCTAAGGTTATCATACGGCGCGAATTCAGGCAGACAGTTGTTGTCACTAGCTGCTGTCAATAGATTGCGCAAACACAACAATGACTGCACTGAAGTGTATCTGGCAGATACATAACTGTAATTCCGTAAAGGTAAGACATATGCAAAACAAATGCAATAGCTTCTAGTTGAAGCTAAGTGACTAAAGGTACCCTGTCGTAAGTTGTGAATTAACAGAATCAAAGAAGAATTATTTGGTTTTAGTTTTTTTTTTTTACTTAACATATTTTCAAAAAAAAAAGAAACTTGAACTGAAAATAATGACTGAATAATTTGTATAATATGTTGACTCTTCTTATCTCTGATGCCGTAGCGTATGCACAGGCAATCGGACAGACGAGCCGAGAAAAATATATACAGAATCAGCATGATTGTGTCAGAAAAACTTCTAGGGTAAAAAAAAAAAAAATTGTCAGGCCACACCGTGCTGGCCAATTCAAAACACGCCACTCACCAAAGCGGCTATCAAAACAAAAGCACAAAAACAAGCCAAACAAGTCCACAAAAAAGCCAAAGAGATTTCTGTGTTTTTTTTCTGCTTCTTCTTTGGGGCTTTTCTGATTTCCAGTGTCCGGCGCTGTTGCTAAGCGCCCTCAAAAACAAAGGCAGCACAAATACCAACATGCCTTTATTTACGCGCCGAACAACGTCACACACACACACACACATGCACACACACAGCTGAGGGGGTAGACAAACCGCGTCGGCAGCAGAACCAGTCGGTCAACTGCAGCGTCCGCTCGCCGATCGCTCCCTGCGCCTAACGCACACAAACAAAGCAACCACAAAAAAATCGGAACCAAAACAAAAACACAAAAATAATATGCAGCGTAGGCGTTCGTCGACGAGGCGTGGCGAGCCGTCGAACAGCCGCTGATTGCCCAACAAAGAAAACGGGCACAAAGCAAATACTTCAAATTGCAGAAGCTTTTCTCGCCCCCAAAACTATGCTATGAAAACGTGTAAGAAATTTAAATGAACGTATTCAATTATTAATCTTCAGCTGTAAAATAGGCAACACTTTTTATATTGCAAACAACTGGATTTGATCCAAATTTTTGTTTGATTAATTTGGTTAATTTTTAGCAATTTTAAGTAAGTAATTAAGAATGTCAATACTAGATAATTGTTATATTAATTAAGAAGAGGTACTTTTTTTATATGATATCTTGTCATCTGGCGACCCTATCAAAAGCAATATTTGCTTAATATACATTTTATACCACACTGCTTTTAGTAACACTTATCAAGACGACCGTTTTGAATTGTTTAAAGCTGTTATCACACTACAAACAAAGTTTTGCACAGTCGTTTACACCTGGTTATCCCCTCTAGCAATAAAAATCTTTCACACAGTTTAGCATGATTACCTAAAATAAATTTGTAAAAATGTGTGCCATAATCAGCGGGCTTTTATAACTTAATCACCTCGTTTTTCTTTCGACAAATAGCTCTCAAATTGAGATAATGACAACAATCCTCACAATAACATTTCCATAACATATTTCTTAATTTATTTATATTACCCCATAAAAGAGTATAACTAATAGATTATTTTGTGGCTTTTGTTTTATCCTACAACCGCAATTGTCTGGAAGTCTTAAAAGTGTTGCCTACTTTCGAGCGGCCCAGAAAAAGTTTGCCGACCAACTAAAAGCTTCCACAAATTCATTGATAAAACTTACTTAGGCGAAGTGGGGACTGACAGCGTGCGTAAAAAATTGTTTATAAACAAACTATGTGTGTAAAGTTTTTCAAATGAATGGGCGAGAGATTATGTGATATAAAAAGGGAGAGGGTGGTGAGGGCAACTTAATATAACTTTTTTTGTTGTTGATTCCATTGTTGTTGTTGGCATTTGTGCTGTTGTTGTTGCTGTTAACCCTATAATAAACTTTGCTGTTGTGGTTTTTATACTCTATCAGTGGGTATTACAATATTGGCACAAAGTCTGTTACGTCATATATGATTTTGAGTGCATTGAAGGAAACCTCTCCCGCTCAACAAATGTATGTGTATATATATTCTTAATTCAGATAACAAGCTGATTAAATGGTCTGTTTATCTATCTGAGTCTGTCAGCGTGTATAAAAATTATTCTCTCATAAGCCTTCCATCTATTTTTGTTGTAGGCAATTTAATCATACGGAAAGCTTTCAATATATATAAAAAACCACGTTTTACAATTTTTTTAAGTTAACCAATTTTTATGTTTGATGGAATTTGTGTCACTATTCGTCCAATATTTGATTCCGCATTCAAAACATATTCATTATTGAAAATACTCATTACTACTTTACGCTCAAATTGATTTTCAATATTTAGAATTGAAAATATGTATTTTTTATCGATTATATTTAACAAAGTTAGCATACAGAAACAATATTAAAAATAATTCTGAGGGGATAAAGATCCGGAATCCATAGCTCCCATACTTCAAACCCTCATAACTTTGCCAAAAATGAACCGATTTTTACGTTTGATGGCATTTTAGTCATGATTTCTCATTTAGATTGATTCTACATTCAAAATATATGCATTTTCAAAAATAAAATTTTTTTGAATTTTTTGATCAAAAAAGCATGTACTCCCCCCTTGTTATTTTTACAAAAAAAATTTTTTTTTGATTTAGAATCCCGAGTTTATACTTTTAATCCATTTTATTTGTGAAAATTAGCATAAAAAACAACATTTAAAGTGATTTTGAGGGTATCAAATTTTTGGTCAAAAATCATGCCAAAACGGACAAAAATTTTGACAAGTAAAGCTCTGGAATCCATGGAGCCCATACTTCAAACCCCCATAACTTTGTCAAAAGTGAACCGAATTTAACGTTTGATAGCGTTTTGGTTATGATTTGTTGTATAGATTGATTCCACAATTAAAATATATTCAATTCATTTTTTATTGTATTCTTTGAAATATTTTCTAAAACAAACTCGCTCCATTTGCATTAAATTCAAAATAGCTAAAATTAAATTATACATCTATATATATAATTATACATCTATAACTCTATGCTTTCCTATTTAGATCTCCGATATTGTTGTTGGCAAAGAGGACAACGTATCCGCACGCGAGGCCCTGCTGCGCTGGGCGCGCCGCTCGACGGCTCGGTATCCGGGCGTGCGCGTCAACGATTTCACATCATCGTGGCGCGATGGTTTGGCCTTCTCGGCATTGGTGCATCGCAACCGACCGGACTTGCTTGACTGGCGAAAGGCAAGGAACGATCGGCCACGCGAGCGCCTCGAGACGGCATTCCATATTGTGGAGAAAGAATATGGTGTTACGCGTCTATTGGACCCCGAGGGTAAAAGAAAAACTCAGCAAAAGAAGTGATCATGTTAACTTATAAATTGCTTCATCTCTCTTATAGATGTCGACACCAATGAGCCGGATGAGAAATCCCTGATTACGTACATTTCATCGCTGTACGATGTATTCCCGGAGCCGCCCTCCATTCACCCACTGTTCGACATGGAGTCACAACGTCGCGTGCACGAGTATCGCGATTTGGCCCAACAGTTCATCTATTGGTGCCGCGAGAAGACCGCCTATCTGCAGGAGCGTTCGTTCCCGCCGACGCTGATCGAAATGAAGCGTCTGCTAAGTGATCTGCAGCGTTTCCGCAGCGAAGAGGTGACCGCACGCAAACGGGAGAAAACTAAGCTCATCCAGATCTACAAGGAGCTGGAGCGTTACTTTGAAACGGTGGGCGAGGTCGATGTGGAGGCCGACTTGCGTCCGGATGCCATTGAGAAGGCCTGGTATCGCATGAACACTGCGCTGCAGGATCGTGAGGTCATACTGCAGCAGGAAATCGAGCGCTTGGAGCGTCTCCAGCGACTGGCCGATAAGGTGCAGCGCGAGATCAAGCATGTGGATCACAAGCTAACCGATCTGGAGACACGCATCAGTGAGGAAAGCAGACGTATTGATCGATTGCATCCGGTGGATGCCAAGAGCATTGTTGAAGCGCTCGAAACGGAGATCCGGCATTTGGAGGAGCCCATACAGGACATGAATCAGGATTGCCATGTGCTCAACGAGGGTCGCTATCCCCATGTCAGCGAGCTGCACAAGAAGGTCAACAAATTGCATCAACGCTGGGCTCAGTTGCGCACCAATTTCCACACGAACCTGGTACAGAAACTGTCCGGTTTAAAGTTTCCCGTCCATGAGACGACCGTGACGCGTCAAACGCGCATGGTTGTCGAATCCCGACAGATCGATACGAATCCACATTTCCGTGATCTGCAGGAGCACATCGAGTGGTGCCAAAATAAATTGGTGAGTCTATTAAAATATGCACCAGAATAAAAGGATCATTTCATAAATATTCTATTCGCTTTGCAGAAACAATTGCTTGCCGCCGACTATGGCAGTGATCTGCCATCGGTCAAGGAGGAACTGGATCGTCAACAGCACGAGCACAAGATCATCGATCAGTTCCACTCCAAAATACTCAACGATGAACGCCAACAGACCAAGTTCTCGGGTGATGAACTGAACCTCTATCAGCAGCGACTCAATCAGCTGCAAAAGGTCTATGCCGAGCTGCTGAGCACCTCTACCAAGCGTCTATCCGATTTGGATTCACTGCAGCACTTCCTGGGACAGGCCTCCGCCGAACTGCAATGGCTCAACGAGAAGGAGCAGGTGGAGATCACGCGCGACTGGGCGGACAAACAACTCGATCTGCCTTCTGTGCACAGATACTACGAGGTAAATTTTCTAATTGTTATGTAAATAATCTCGAGTAGAGTTGTTTTTCTTGTATGTCCCTTTTATATCCCTTTTGCGAAAAAAAATTGATTTCCTAATAGAAATGAATACATTATTATTATTCTAATCATATAAAAATGTAATTTTATAAGAAAATATTTGTTTTTCTATTTATTAATATTCATATCCGTTCCACATTCTTTAAATATTAGCTAAATTGCGGCAATATGCGGGCTGTCTATCTATATAGAAATAGTTTCGATTAAATAAATATGGTCCGAAAAGTTAATATTAAAAGCAAATATAATTTAACCATTTTGTATGCTAAAATACTATATTTAATTTGCCTGCCAGGGTATTTAAACTTCGGCTAGCCGTAGTTAGTTGTTAATTCCTGTTTATATATGTGTTGTGCTTTATCTAATTCCAAGCGTGCATTTGGTAATGGCGACGAGGTAAGATCGGTTTTAAATTCCCTTGGGAATACCTTTTTTTCAAATTAAAAGCAACCAACCAAGTGCACTCACCACAA
Source organism: Drosophila melanica (assembly GCA_004143765.1). NCBI lineage: Eukaryota > Metazoa > Arthropoda > Insecta > Diptera > Drosophilidae > Drosophila > Drosophila melanica. The sequence goes on along the minus strand of SCDT01000023.1, from coordinate 98,126 downwards.
GCTAAAACTTTATTTCTCAATACTTTAATCTTTTTCTTTTCCAATCTCCACACAGAACCTTATGTCCGAACTGGAGAAGCGCGAGATGCACTTTGCAACGATCCTGGATCGTGGCGAGGCTCTGTTAAATCAACAGCATCCGGCATCCAAGTGCATTGAGGCCCATTTGACGGCACTGCAACAGCAGTGGGCGTGGCTGCTGCAGCTGACGCTCTGTCTGGAGGTGCATCTGAAGCATGCAACAGAATACCATCAGTTCTTTGCCGAGATCAAGGACGCCGAGCAGTGGCTGAGCAAGCGGGATGAGATACTCAACAGCAAATATTCGCAGTCCGATTTTGGCTTGGATCAAGGCGAGGCACTGTTGCGCGGCATGCAGGATCTGCGCGAGGAGCTGAACGCGTTTGGGGAGACGGTGGCCACGCTGCAGCGTCGCGCCCAGACGATTGTGCCGCTCAACAAACGCCGCCAGCCGGTTAACCGACAGGGTCCGGTGCAGGCCATATGCGCGTACAAGCAGCAGGGTCAGCTGCAGATCGAGAAGGGTGAAACGGTCACACTGCTGGACAACTCTGGACGGGTCAAGTGGCGCGTACGCACCGCCAAGGGCCAGGAGGGCTCGATACCCGGCGCCTGTCTCCTGCTGCCGCCACCCGATCAGGAGGCCATCGATGCCGCCGAGCGTCTGAAGCGTCTCTTCGATCGCTCCGTGGCGCTGTGGCAGAAGAAGCACTTGCGTCTGCGCCAGAACATGATCTTTGCCACCATACGCGTGGTGAAGGGCTGGGATTTCGATCAGTTCCTGGCCATGGGACCCGAACAGCGCACCGCGATTAGGCGCGCCCTCAACGATGATGCGGACAAGCTGCTCAGCGAGGGCGATCCCAATGATCCGCAGCTGCGACGTCTGCGACGTGAAATGGACGAGGTCAATCGCTTGTTCGATGAGTTCGAGAAGCGCGCCCGAGCTGAAGGTGAGTGTCTGTACGCGTGGGCGTTGCAAGTGGGCGTGCCGTGGGCGTTAGCTTTATGTCGCATTTCAATTGGCGGCGCTTGGCCAGCTGTCAGCTTTTGACTCTGGCGACCAATTAAGGCCCCTAATTGAATTGAATTTAATGTTCGCTTGATTTGCACCGCCGCGACCAGGAAGCACAACTTAGTCTCAAGTCACAAATCAAACGCAACGCAACATGAAAAAACTATTCGCAAGCGCCAAAATGCGCGGTAATCCTCAAGTGAAACACCAAAATTGCTCTTATCTCTAATGGAAAACTCTTTTTTTTCTTCAATTTTGCAGAGGAGAGCAAACAGGCGAGTCGCATCTTCACCGAGGAATGCATTGCCATCAAGAGCAAACTGGAGGATATGGCACGTGAGCTGGATCAGATTATATTGGCACCGTTGCCGCGTGATCTGGACTCGCTGGAGCATGTACTGGAGATACATGCGGACTATGAGCGACGGCTGCAGCTATTGGAGCCGGAGCTCAAACATTTGCAGGAGACCTTCCGCACCATAGCATTGAAGACGCCCGTGCTTAAGAAATCGCTGGATAACCTCATGGAACTGTGGAAGGAGCTGAACACACAGAGCGGCCTGCACAAGGATCGCTTGAAGCTGCTGGAAGCATCGCTGGCCGGACTTGAGGACAACGAACATGTCATCTCCGAGCTGGAGAATGAACTGGCCAAGCATCAGGATTTGCCCTCCACCGCGGAGGGATTGCAGCACGTGTTCAAGCAGCTGACGCATATGCAGGACATCATCACCCAACAGCAGCCGCAAATGGATAAAATGAACGATGCCGCAGATCAGCTGGGCCGCATGGGTGTGCCCACCAAGGTGTTGGGCGACCTGAAGCGCCTGCACTCGAACGTGGAGCGTCTGAATACGCGCTGGAGTGCTGTCTGCAATCAGCTGGCCGATAGGTAAGCCTGTCAACCTGTTCTCGCCGCATTATGAAATGCTCCATTAAACAACACACACAACCTGTTCACACCCGCCTTTTGCAGAATGCGCTCATGCGAGACGGCAATCGGGCTAATGAAGAATCTCCAATCGAGCGTGCAAGTCGAGGAATCATGGGTGGATGGCACCACCGAACGCCTATCGGCCATGCCCACAGCGACGTCAGCTTATGAATTAGACGTGAGTAGTGCTTGTAAAATATAACTATTATCATTTACGTTTTTTTTTTATCATTTATAATCAGTTATTTTATAGTATATTTCTCTCTATATACATATATATTGATATTATAGCATATACCCCCCACCCTGTATAGTTACCTCTCAGTTCTTAGTAATTCAGTTACTCCTTTAGGGCTATTATTTCAAGCAACACAAACTATATATAAATACAAATTTTCGAAATCGAAAGCGTAGTTAACTTCTCTTTGTGATTATTGCTTAACCCGTGCCACGTCCCACAAACCTCTGCCCAAAAAGTAGTTTTGCCTAAAAATACAAATAAATACCATTTTTTTCATGTGGGTCAAAACTTTGGTGTTGGACATGTTTTTAAATGTCTGTAATGTGTGTATTATTTTTATAAATATATATAAACAAATATTTTTCAATTTGTTAAATGTACCCAACAAAAGAATACATACTGTATATTGTAACTGTAACTGTAATTTGTCCCAGACCCCGTTTATTTCGTAGTTATTGTCTAATACAAACCAAATATACTTTTGTAGCAGGCTGCCTGTTGTCGGGCAGCTACACCCACCCACACACACCCACACACACCCACCCACACCCACACCTATGTATAAAATGTATATATACCAAACATAAAAGTCTGTGCCCGTCCCCCCACACCCCTCAAACAATTTGTGTGTTTCCAGTCAATTTTATTATAATAAATTTTATGTTTTTTTGTAGCTTTGATTTCCATTACAATTTCACCTATATATCATATCATAATCGTAGTCTTATTTGTATTTGTAGTTGAAAACTAATTGTATATGTATTCTTGTCTAATTTCTTGTATTTTCACCCAATATCAAAAACAATATCAATATCACACTCTATATAAAAACAAAACACAAACACAATGAACCAACAAAAAACGCAAATCAATCAAATTTTTTAAAATACCAAAAAAAAAAATACAATCAAATTTATCCACAAAACGCTACCAAAACCCCCTCGCAAAAATGATATATTTAAAACAAAAAATATATAGAAACTGCTTGGAGCTGCTATCGAACGAAAACCAAAAATCGAAAATGTCAACGTGGCTGGAGGACGACTCATTCGCGAAGCTAAGGTAAAAATTTGTATGCCTGTCGTTTGTATGCCTGTTCTCTCTTTATATATATATTTTGACGATTGGCATAGGGCATTATCTAGGCTAAACAACACAGAAAATATATTAGATATGAGTCTTATAAAGATTTAGGCAAAGGCATGACCTAACTTAACTTTTACACCAAAAATACTACATATATATTTATAAATATAGATGATGCATACGTGGCATTCGTGTCATATATGATTTTTTTTTATCAGATATCAGTTTTATAGACATTAGGGCTTTAATAACGCAATATAAATGACTGAAATAGTAAATATAAATAAGCTGTGATAGTTTATTATACCATAAAATAAAACTAAATAGGAAAGTTTTACAAGAAAAAATATCAATTATTACTAGAAAATAATTTTTAATAAATAAAATATGAACTTACTTGATATAATATGTTAAAAGATATTTTTACGACAATTCCCAGTTTAGAACCTTTCCTAGTTAGAATTTGATCTTCAACAAGGATCAGCCCTATGCCTAACGTCATTTTCTCTACGTATTTATGTGTGTGTGTGGCTGAGTATGATTGTGAAAATTTTCGAAACACTACTCCAACATACCCTATGTTGAGCTATACACTCTACCTTTAGCTGTTTTATTTTTGTCTACACCAACTTTTGTTTCCACTATTGCCTTTGCTATCTCTGTCTTTTCTACAAACTTTTCCAATATTTAATGCTTTTTACAAACGTTTGTGGTTAAACAATATATATATTGACATATATATATATATATATCGAGGCTTCATGTGAAGCTCGAGATGATGAGTAGTTAAAACTGCGGGTACAAGGTGCGTCAATAACACTTGGGGTACAACAACAACAACAACAATAAAAATTCTTACCAAAACTATTGACCAACAACAACAAACAAACAAACAAACAAACCAAACTCACACAACAAACAATTAAAAAGCGATTGTAATCAACGTAATTTCATATTGATTAATCATCGAAATAAAAAGCACTAAATATATTCCTAGACAACAATATTCTTATCCAACACGAATACCCCTCTTAAAAACCACAACAAAATAATTTTGTTTAACACGAGCAAATTACTAACATTTAACCGAAAATTAACCCGAATTCTGCGGACGACAACAACAACAACGTCAACAACACGTTCACAACAATCACGTTTGTGACGTCATCAACGGCACTTCAATGGACTTCAGATTTACGATAGTAAATGTCTGCGTTTCGTCGATTGGCTGCTTGAGGCACGTCCGTCCTTCTCGCCGCCACGTCGCGATCTGCGGCCGGCGGACAGCGATCCGGGCGCCACACAGTATTACAGCCAGCGTTTGGATAATCTAAATACGAAATACGACAGATTGCTGGAACAATTGTCGCAGAGGCTAAAAACTGCAATCGAGGTGAACGGCAGCGATGGTCTGGTGAGTAAACAACGAATTGTTCAAAGAGAGAGAAAGAGAGTAATGAGGAGACAGAGAGAGAACTGTACAAATCCTGATGCCAGCTAGCTAAATTTAGCTACAAACGTCAATTGTTAAGCAATGAGTCAAAATGTATCTATAATTATGGGAATTCAATAATTGTTCACTTTAAAAAAAAGTCTGCAGCTTGATTAATATGCATACACAACAGAAGTTACTCAAATTCAAAAAACATCTGCATCTTATAGATACATCAATACGTTTTCAATCTTGATCAGTATCTGTATTTATAGCTGTTTTGACATATATCTTACTGGTTTTACCTGTATCTATAAATAAGATATAAACGTATTTTAAAAGTATCTTTTATAATAGTTTCTCAGTTTTCATAGTATTTTAATTATTTACTTTAAAAAATTTCTGTAGATAATATCTACTCAGGATCAAATATACTTTCAATTATAAAGTATCTGTATCTATAGCTCAACTTAAGCTTATTTTGAGCTACTAATGTAACTGAATAGCTTATATCAAATATATCTACAGCATCTATGGAGAGTTTTATCACAGTTTTCTAGTTTTAAAAAATACCCATATTTGCTGTATATATAAAATGTAATTACCGCAACTACTAACCAAATTCAAAGAGTATCTATATCTATAGTTGATGTCACACATATTTGTAGCATCTCAGAAACTCAGGTTCAAGTTCATCCTTTAACTAGTTAGTTAACTAGTTGAAAGCTTTCGTTTTCATTGAGTATTCTTCAAGTTCTCGCGCACTTTGTATCTGTATCTTTGTCAGCCATGTGCACTGTTATTATTAAATTAACCTTCAAAATTCAGACAAACACGCAAACAGACAACAAATAATGACATCAGAGCGCAATTCCGCTGCGTTGTCAACATTTGAAATGTTGCCCCATAAATCACCACTTGATTAATTTATAAAAATGTTAAACTATTTTTTGTTCTTTTTCTATAAAATGTTTTATTTCTCTCTTTGCTCGTGACAATCGTTTGTCTAACGTGCAAATTGCATTTATAAGATATACGAGTTTGCCTATCTTAATTTTGGAACTATACATCATACATAAAAGCTTACGTTTTTTTTGGCCAATTAGGCAAATGAAGTCAACTTTGCAATTAAGAATTCTGTTTATAACATGATGTCAATATGTATAAATTATAAACATATTTCGCTTATTTTTTTTTTTTGAATACCTAATCTTCAGTTCTAGGAAATTCAATGCCAAGCAACGTCATCAACAGTTCATTGTTGACTTTTTGTCGTTATAATTATTTCAACTGTCAACTCTTTTGGGTTTTATTTCTTTTACATCTTATTTCTTCCTAATACTGTTTTTGGCAACTGGTTTTTTGTTATTTTATATATTTTATCTACGCGTCACCACAAGAAATTCAATTAAAAATTCGTTTAACCAAAAAGCTAAAATAAATAAAACTCGTTTTGGTTTGTTTTTTGGCCAAAAGACATACTCAAATATTGCCCATGTTTACAGAATTTGGTAAATATTTGGCTTATAATTAACATATAATAGGGAAAGGATTGTTTTCACAGTTGTAGTTGGCAGCTGTTGGGTCAGTAAACCTTCAAGTGGCCGACACAATCGATATCTGGTGTCATCAGCTCGCACTTATGCTCAACTATTTGCATAGCCCTTAACAAAATTAGCACAATTCATCATTGTACGTTAAATGTATGTTTTTTTGAAGGTGTTGCTCTTGGCTGAGTGACATCATGAAATGCTACTTTATATATATATATTATACAACTTCATTGCCAGCTTTGGGGTTTATGTCTAAGGCTTAACTTGATATGCATAACATGGGCGGCCAAGCTTGGCATTAAGTGGAGTGAATGAGCATATTGCTATTTAGAAGGTTAGCTTCAGCATTTGACTACAATAAACTGGTTTTCTTCTTGATTTTTTTTTTATTAGTCTATACACCCTGTAAGCATAAATTGTGTATAGGCGGGCATCATCATGCTGGGCAACATTCTCGAAATTATTTAAATAAATTAATAATTTGATTTAAATTTAATTTTAATTGCATACAATTTTGATTTAATCAATATTGAATTTCAGATTTTTATGAAAATATTTTCATAATAACATATTTACAATTCAGATTGAGTATAGGAAATCTTCTATTCTAACATTCTCAATCAGAGCATTCATTCTTGCTTTTTTTTCTTGCTTACCAAAAATCGAAAACAAACCAAATCGCCAGCCTTAAGAATTTGGCAGACCTCAAACAACAATAAAAACAATCTCCGAATCACACACAGTAGACAAACCATGTTGTTCCAACACGTTGTTTCTATTCTCCCTCTTTGTTTTTTTTTAACTTCCGCGTATTGTTTTCAAGTTTTTGACAGCATTACGAATCGGCTAGCCAATTGTAAATGGATTGCGGATTATCGCCGGAGAAGCAACAGCTGAGCGCAGAGCCGGCATTTTTTGTTATGCAGCTAGCGCTCTTTTGGACCCGCTCTCGCGCTCTCTCTCTCTGTGTTTCTGTAAAAAGCTCGCGAAAACTATGCGCTCGCAAGCTCGCTCCCCATTCATTGTGAACTACGGCTAACGATTCCGTTCCGTTGATTTAATTCAGTACCAAATGCGACGTGGTTGTATAACGACGTAAAAACTGAGCGCGTGCGACGCGGTTTCTTAAAAAACAACAAAATCAAGAAGATTTTTGTGTGTGCGTGTGTGCCTTCTGTGTGTTGTGTGTGAACAAAGGCTAAGAACCCACATAAGGTTGCCCTTAAGTTGAAAAAAAAAATTCATTTGAATTTAATTTTGTGCATTTTATTGCAAAATTCTGAAACGTGTAAGCATAGCGAGATAAATAAATAAAATTAAAAATAAACCAAATAGAAGGAATACCCCTACAAAAAATACAAGAATATCTCACGTATATAGGGCCGGCGCCGTAATGCTCATACGCCGCGTTGTCACATACAAATAGAAAGTGCGACTGTATCTGTGTGTGTGTGTGTTTGCTTCTAATTGAGTACAAAATTCACGTATGTGGCCTGCTTTTATTTGTTTAATAGAAATTTAAATATTTTATATACAGCCCACACAAGGTCCAAATACGTACAAAAATGAAGTCACTCGTAGTCAAAAAAGAAATAAAATAATAATAAATACAAAATAAAATAGAATAGAGAATAAAGAAGGCATTCAATAGAATTGGAAGTGTGAAAATGAAAATAAAAGCTGTCAAGCAAATAAAAAAATAAATGAAAATAAAAAGACAACAAAATAACACATGCAATATTCATTTAGCCTTGAATATGTCGCAAGAAGAATCCATATGCTATCTCTGAACACATATTTGTATACCATACTCTATGTTTATTTGGGTGTTAATGAAAGCAGCAGACAAAACTAAAATTCAACGAAATTGAAAACAATAAAAATTTGTTATTTCCTTTAGGAGTTGCATGACTCAAGTGCTTGTTAAAAAAATATAAAAGAAATTGCCTGAACCCATTATTAGCCGGCAGTAAAAAATCAATTAAACAACGCTACGCCTAACTAGATCCATTAGGCTATACTATTTCGACTAGCCAACTGACCTACACACAAACACACTCGCACACACACTCTCTCTCTCATCAACCGCAAGTGACATATGACAGCCGCTATCAACGCCTGCGATCAACTGCTGTCAGCAGCGGGCCAAGGCCCAAAAGGAGACGCGAGCGGTGCGGTGCGGTGCGGTGCGGAGGCTGAAGCCGTAGCTAATCTAATCTTTAGACATTTCGAACTGTAATTTCTCCAATAATAGGCTGCTGGCAAAGTTGAACAAATTTATATATGACAAATGTTTTGAAATCGTTATATATTTTAAAACAAAATTTTTGCTATTAATTCTATTAAAATTTTGGAATATTTGGTCTGAATATAATCGCATAAATATGGTCCAAATATGATTTTTTTTTCCATGCAAGATTTTATAGAATTTTTATGATTTTCTTATTCCTGAATATTTATTCAAACAACCTGTTGCGTAGACAAGTCAAAAAATAATATATATTCTTCAAAGTTTTAAAGCTACGCATTATTTTATTCTACATATTCCACTTTTTGCTGGATATTATTAAAAACTTTTTTTGTCAGGTTCATTTTAGCGCACGCCATGCACAAAAACTATGTCTGTTATAGTTCTTAAGTAACAATTTGCTAGTTACAGTTACCGAATTAGTCATTAGAATAGCGTCATCGATTCAAGGTCAAAGTTGAAGAGTAATAGATTGAGAATTTCTACGTTTTGAGAACTGAAAGTTTGGGTATTACGTATTTCGAGTTTAGGTTTTTTTCTGTCATATTTAATCATATATATTATTGGCCTTATTTCATACAACTGATTTTTCTCATGTTTTAATGAATACAAAGTATGTTTCGGTTGAGAACTTTGTAATATAATAGTTTTCCTTCATTTTTCTATCTGATATCTTATCATTTTGTGTATGTTTTTTATGTCTCTTTCCGTTGGTTTTTTGTTTTGTTTGGTTTTCCGTGCTTTATGTTAACTAATTTGTGTCTCTGCTTTTTCACATGTCATTGCGCTTTGGTTTTCTGCACTTCCCATACTTGCAACAATTTGCTGTTTATCGATTAAACTAGACAGCACAATTTTTGGCCGCCGCCTAGTCACGCAGACAGATGTACTATTAGTGAGCGTGTGTTCTATAAATTAAATCCCGAAATGAAATGAAAGCGAATGCGCCGCTGTGGGACATCTTTCGAGAGCGGCGATGCCTATTTTTATGTGAGGCGCGGCTGCTTATTCCGGCTGCAGCATGCGGCATGCAGCATGTTGCAGCTCAAAAAAGCTCTCCTTTGGCTCTTATCCGGCAAAGCTTCTTAGTCAACTGTTTGCCAAAAAAAAAAAAAAAAACAGGAACGCAGTTGGGGTGGTTTTAGGCCCAAGCGCAAAAATTTGCAACTTTAATTTTATTTAATCGTTGTTGTTATTGCATTGCGGTTTTTTTTTTGATGTGGGCGCGCGGCAAACTCGTTTCAGATTGTATATTGAAATTACTGATGACATCATTATTTGTGCCAGCTTTATGTGTGTGTGTGTGTGTGCTCTCGCTCTTAATGTGCTTGTGTTTCTACATTTTTTTTTCTTCTTTTTTTGCTTTTTGTATTTTTGTTAATTATAATTTATTTGTTGCTGTTACTACTAACTCTAGGGCGACCTTCGCCAGCCGTTTTGAATAATAAAAACTGGTGAAAAAAAATAAAAGTGATTGCCTCAGCGTCAATTAAGAATTTATTGCCAAACCAATTTTAAAGTAATGCAAACTCAAAACTCCCCATTAGCAATTTGTGTGTGTGTGTGTGTGTGTTTGGCGATGCGCGTGTGCTGATAAAACAAATTGTTGTTAATGCAGTTGTTGCTGCCGTCTGTCTGCCAGTCAATTGGAGTTTTTGTTTTGTTTTTTTCGGTTATTTTTTTTTTTATTTCTTTGAACTTACATCTGTCTTATGTTCAGATATCAGAGACATCACTCCATCAAAGTATCAATGCGCAGCCTTGTTGTTATTTGCCTTGCGTAAATAAAGATAAAACTTAATTATACAGTTTTTTTGCAGATTGAAAGCGTTCCTAGTGTTAATCATCCATTCCGAAGTTGACTCAACTGTGCATATACCGAAGGCACTTAAAGAGTTGTGGATATAGATTTATCCTCTGCACTCGCTTTTTGTTTTTTCCCGGTATTTTTGCAGTGCGTTTCAAGCATGTTGATATACATTTTTTATATAGGTCTGCCTGTGTGGCCCTCAATAATAGCGTCATTTCTATTTTCATATAGGTTTGCTTTTGCTTTCTGTGTCGCAGCGTGTGTGTGTGTGTTTATTTGTGATATGGTGTGTGTGCGCCTTGGTAATGGTAGTTGATAAATATAATACTTAATGTGTTAAGAGCGTTGATATGTCAAGTGCCGGCATTTTAAATGTTGTTGTTTTATTTTTTTGGATTTGTTTGTTGATTTTGTGGTGAATGCAAACGAATCCCACACATACTTTAGGTCTTATAATTTATTTTTGGGCAGACACAGGGACTCCAAAAGCTGATAATTTTGGCTAGATTAAAGTTGTTAAATATATCTCTTGAATGCCTCATCGCAAATCAAAATCAAAATAATTTAAATTCTTTGCTGTCGCAACTTATTTTATTATGTCTTTTGATTTTCATAATTTTAAAGTTTTTTATGCTGGCCCAAATAACAGTATACCTAAAATAGGTCTCATTTTGAAGAATTTGTGACTCGACAAAAAAAATGTAGCGCAGGCTCTTATCAAAACACATTTATAACTGCCATAAAACATCGCAAGTCGCATATAGATACAGTCGCAAAAAAAAAAATAATAATAAAATAATTAAATTAGAAACAAGTTTTGAAAGCGAAAAATTCGTTATCTAATTTGTTGTAAATCTCGCAGTGCATTGAAGAAGCCTCAAACTTAAATCAAGTGCCTAAATCGACAACAACAACAACAACAACAACAGCAGCAGCTACTAGTGCTGACTATGACTATGTCAAATTGAAAGAAACGCAAGATTTAGACATGCCTCAGCATAGATCGGGTCGCAAGACGACCCAAACTAATACCAAATCCAAAACCACAACTGTCCATGTGGCAGAGGAAAGTGACTATGACTTCGCGTTCGAGTTTCAGGTAATGCAACCAACCAATTTTCCCCAAATATTTTTCCACTCTACCCCAACTCTCTCTCTCTCTCGCTCTCGCTCTCGCGCGGCAAGCTGAAGTACGCAACATAATGTTTAACTTAATGGCTAATAATAATGTGTTTTTATTTCTGTTGTTGTTATTTTTACGCGTGGTTTAGCAATACGCTGAAAGTCTACAGAAACCGCTCAAGACCTTTAGAGTTGACTTCAGTGCGGGCAGCGTGCCAACTGGCGATGGCTACGCTGCACGCCCGGATGATCTCTATACCACCACATATAGCACTACACAGTAAGTAAAGAATTTAAATTAGTTTACTAAGTACACTCAAAAAAAACTTGTATTTTATAGAAAATAATTATTGATATATTGTCATTATTAACCAATATTTAAATTTGATTTACATGTTTTTTTTGATTTTGCATAATTTATAACAAATATTTTATTGAATTTGTTTGAGATTCCAGAAAAATATTTGCCCCCATAAAAAATCTTCTAAAAATTTTATAAAACTGAAACAAACTATATTTTTTAAAGTGCAGATAAAATTTAGACGGTCTAGAAATAAATGCTTATTCATAATATTGAAATATTTTATATTCGAATTTAAGCTAATTCAAATATTTTTCATTGGAAAAAATAAACTGATCGTATTATAAACAAAATAATAATAAAAAATATTAAAAATATAATTTTTAATTATGTTTAAATAGTTGTTCATGGCAATATAAGATATGACATAATTTTGTTTTGAGTGTATTCATTCCGTTATTTGCAAAACTCTATAATTGTTGCTTTTTCTTTCGCACAGATTCAGCTCAACGAAAACAACGAAAAGCTCCACAAAGAGCATTTACAGCAGCGAAGGCATCGATGTTGCTGATCAAGAGTCGGGAGCTACACCACAGTCGCAGATACAATTCAACGAAATACGCAGCCTGAAGCGTATGCAACAGCTGGGCGGTAATGGCACCTCCGTGCTGGATATTGCCGGTATACGGGATCCGCGCACCGGTCGCATTCTGACCATTGGCGAGGCAATTCAGTTGCGCATTCTGGATGTGCGCACCGGCGAAATGCTGGTGGGTGATCGTCGGATTACCCTCGAACAGGCCGCCGAACAGGGTCTGATCGATGCGCAACTGGCGCGTCAGCTGTTGCAACCGGGCGCTGGACGAGATGCCGCCGGACGTGAGCTCTCGCTGCTGGAGGTGATACAGCGCGAGATAAGCGAGGCTGAGTCCGGCTATGAGACGGCCGAGAAACGCATCAAGGTAAACAACACAGTCACAGTAGAGCAGTCGCAATCGCAATCGCAATCCCAATTGGATGTGGCATCCCCCGAGAAACCTAGAAATATTGTCGATGCCATTTGTGCGGGCAGTGTGGACGCCAAGACCGGTCTCTATCGCGTCAAATCGGGCCAAACCATTAGCCTGGCGGAGGCCTACGAGCGTGGCTATCTCATCAGGCACGAATCGGTGACAATTAAATCGAATGCGCTGTGCCTCAGCGATGCCATTGCCCATGGCCTGGTGGATAATGCTGGCTGGATAATAGATCGCAATTCGGGTGATAAGTTCCGCTTGGATTCGGCCATTGCCAATCAGCTGATCGATGCGAGCGTGCGCGAGGTAGTCGATGCGAAACGCGATATCAAAATTACCCTGCAAGCCGCGTTGCAATCGGGCATCTTGAATGCAAAAACCGGTCGTTACCTGAACGAGGTGACCAAAGAGAAGCTTAGCTTCCTCGAGGCACGTAATCGTCAATTGATCGTTAAACCGTATACCCTTAAAGACATTTGTGATCTGAATCTGCTCGATAAGCAGTCTTTGATCACAAGTCCCATGCGCCGCGAGAAATTAAGCATTATGCAGGCGATCGAGGCGGGTGTTCTGGATGGAAATCAGCTCAAGTGCATTACGAAGCGTAAGGGTGAGTTGGTCACACTGCAGGAAGCAATTGCCGATGGCATTGTGCTCCCGGCCGAGTGTAAATATCGTGATTTTATGACTGGGGAATTGATTAGCATACCCGAGGCGGTCGAACGTGGCCTAATTAGCTCTGTGTCGCAGCGTTCCATATTCGATATCGATGGTTTCAAGGATTTGCGTAGCAATGATTATGTTAGCTTTAATGTGGCCCTCTCGCGCGACATTTTACGTCGCAAGAGCACGGGCTTTGCCTTAGAGACGGGCCGGGATAGCCTGGTGCCGCTGGAGGTGGCCGTTGGTGAGGGTCTGGTACGGCAGGAGGTTTATGAAATGTTTAGTCGGGGCATTGGTGTACACAATGCCAGCGGTAAGGAGCTTAGCGTCTTCGATCTGGTCTATCATAATTTGATTGATCCAAAGACGGGCTATTTACTCGATCCCAAGACTGGTGAGACAGTGCCTCTGGACAGCGCCATTGAGCGCAAGTTCATCACACCCGAGGGTGCTTTGCTGCTGAGCAGCCTGCTAAACATAACGTTGACCACCGAGACTGTGACAAGGACGATCAATCGTTATGTGACCATACGTGCCGGCTCACAGGAGCCAGGTGATACCGTTTTACTGACCTTTACCGAGGCAGTGCGTCAGGGTTTCATCGATGAGGACAGACAGTTGTTCAAGGATCCCAAAACGGGCAATGTTTACTCAGTGCAACAGGCGCTCAACTATGGCCTGCTTGTGCCCGACAGCAATCAAACGGTGCCGGAGCCCACAAATCGCAAAAAGACAAAATCAACTATAACTATTGTGACCAAACAAATAATGCCCGAAGCGGAGCCCATTAAACTGAATACCCAACACACGAAATATGTTGAAAAGTCTGTGGAAATACCTATTTCCCAGGAGCTAATCAAACCGCAGCGTGTCGTTTCGGACTTTATCAATCTGGAGAAGAACAGCTATATCGAACAAAACGTGACTGAACGTCAGATTCTAGAGTTGCCGCCTGGCGGTTGGCGCCTCAAGGATGCCATTGAGCAGCGTCTTTTCAATCCCGATACGGGTGTATTCCACGTCCAGGGCACCGATCGTCTGGTCAACTTTGAGGAGTGCATTGACAAACAGATTATCAACAATTTATCTGTGGCAGTTATTGAGCCCAACACGGGCGATAAGATATCAGTCAAGTCGGCCTTTGAGCGAGACATTCTGGACAGCTATGGCAACTATACAAACAACAGGCAGCAGGTTCTGGGCATGCGCAGCGCCATTTCTGAGGGTAAAATTCTGCTGGAGACGGTGCCGGCTACGCGTGGTGCCAGCCAAAAGACGATTTTACGCATAACTCGTGTAAATCATATGCCCGATGTGCTGGAGGTGTCAACGCCGCTGAAGGATGCGCCACCGCGTTTCATTGCGGTCAGCACCTGTCAGCGTGAGCTGGCCTCACCGGAGCCACTGCAAATAGCGCCGGGTGCCATTTACGATCCATCCACAGCGCTCGTCATTTTCACACAAAGCGGCGAAACGGAAAATATTTTTGATGCCGCACGTCAGGGTCTCATCGATGAGCAGCTGATCAAGATTGTGGATCCCACAACTAAACAACAGATTTCAGTCACAGAAGCCATTGCCAGAGCCATTTACGATCCGCGCACGGCAACCATACTGAATGCCGAGGGTCAACCGGTCGATTTGATAACGGCCACCAAACTGGGTCTGCTTAGCGTGGTGGGTGCTCCGCTCGTTGCCGCTGAGGGTGCACTGCGCACGGTGCGTTTTGTGGTTGATCCACGCACCGGTGAGCAGATACCCGTCGAAGTGGCCTACGAGCGTGGCATTGTCTCACGCGATCAGCTGCAACGTGGTCGCTCCTTCGAAAACGAACCGACAACCACATCAACAACAACAACAGAGGAAAAGGTTGTGGTGCTGCAAAAGATGCGCAAGATTATACTGAAACCGCGGGATGCGTTGCGCAAAGGCATTCTCGATGAGGAGACTTGTCAAATACTCGAGGACACACGCAACTTTACCAATGCCCAAGGTGAGGTCGTTAACATTAGCGAAGCCCTCAACACGGGTCTGATTGATGGACGACGTGGTCACGTAACCGATCCACAGGGCAATCGAGTGCTCAATTTGCGTCAGGCGGTCGAACAGAAGATCATCGATCCGGAGCAAACGAATCATATACTGATGCCGCTGGCCAAGTGCCTTTCCATACCCAGGCTCGAGTCGCAGGGTCTCATTGATCCACAGACACAGACCATTGTCCATCCGGAAAGCGGCTATCCGTTGAGCATACAAGAGGCCATTGTTTGTGAGGTGCTCGATCCACATTCCAAGCTGCATAAGCCAACAAAGTGCACGCTGGAGGAAGCCATCGAAAAGGGTATCATCAATGCAGATGAGTCCACATTCAACTACAAGAACAAAACATTGAACATCACGGAAGCCATCGAGGCGCATCTCTTCGATGCCAGCTATGATAAGCAAAAGGCTAAAGTGGAAATACCGCCCGTGGGCATGATATTCCCAGTGGCAGTAGAGAAGAGTCTTGTGGAGCCCACCAAGCGTGTTGTGCTCCACCCCAGCAACAAGAAGACGCTGCCCATTAAACAGGCCATCGAGGATAACTTTATTATGTCCATACCCTATGCGCCCAAAGCGGATGCCATTGAGGTTGTGACGGCGCTGGAACGCGGTCTAATTGATGTGGCAGCACAGACCTACACTCAGCCGACAACTGGGGAACGGTTGTCGCTGCGACAGGCCCTGGAGAACGGAGATCTGGTGGTAAAACCCTTGTCGGACTTTGTTGTCAACCAGAAACCCATACCCAAGACAGAAATTATGGAAACGGTGCGCGCTGTGCACACGGTGACAACAAAAACAATTGAACTAATGCAGGGTTACGTACTCATCTCCAACAATGAGGTCCAGAACATCAACACCGGTGAGGTGTGCAGTCTGGAGCAGGCAAAGGAGCTGGGCATATTACGCGAGGAGGCAGTCACCCGTGAAACGAAAGCCACTGCGAGCGACGCAGTTGAGCCCGGCACCAATGATCAGACAGTGGTCGTCGAAGAGCGCACACAAACCGTTGTGGTCAGCTCGGATACCAAAAAGCAAGAGCTACAAGTGGTTAGCACCACACAATCCACGAAGGAGACTCCGGAGAGTGTAGCCAAGCCCAGCAAGGAGCCATCTAAGACGCTGCAAAATGTGAAAGAGGCAGCCAAAATGGGCGCTTTGGGCGTTATTGCAGCGCCTGTGCTGGCTGGTGGTGCAATCGTCAGCGGTGTCAAGAGTCTTATTAAATCTGCCAAGTCGAGTGGTGAAGATACCAAAACCATAACCACGATTACCACAACCCAGGAGTCAACATCGCAGCCAGAGAAACCGCAGAAACCTCAAGTAAGCTTCATTGATGAAGAACGCAGGGCAGCACAACCAGCACAACCACAATCGCAATCACAGCTGCAACCACAACAAGTGCCAAGTGAAGTTGACAATCTGTTGCAGGATACGGAGAAGTTTATAAGCAGCACAACGGCCAACTTTATAGCCAATGAGCAGCAGCAGCATTTGCCAAAAGATCAACCACAGGCAGTGTTGCAGCCGGAAGAGACAACAGCGACGTCAACATCAACCACAACAACAACAGTCACAACAATAACTACCTCAAAGACAACCCAAGAAGCCGTTAAAGCTGAGCCGGTTGTGGTCAAAGAAGAAACTGTAATAGAAAAGCAAGTGGAGCAGCCCAAGGAGCCGGTCAAAGAAGAAACTGTTATAGAAAAGCAAGTGGAGCAGCCCAAGGAGCCAGCAAAAATCAAGGAAATACCAGAACAAAAACCGAATGTTACACAAATCATTGAAACCGTCCAAACTGTGATCAGTGAGAAGCCAATTCCAGTTGAATCACAGCACGAAGAACCAGTGGAAACAACCACGGTTGAAAAAATACCAGAAGACAAACAAGAAGTCACTAAAGTCACGGAAATTGTTCAAACGGTGACCCAAAAGGAGCCTACACCAGCTCCGGTCCAACCACAAAAGGATACACCAACAGCTGCACAAAGAGAAACCACGCCGGAGCCAGCTACCAAACCAGAGCCAGCTACCAAGCCGGAGGCAGCTACCAAACCGGAGCCGGCTCCGAGAGCAGCTGTTAAGGAGGAAATAACTGAATTCGAGCCACCCTACACAGCACCATTGGCGCCTTTCGAAGAGACAGCAACCCATGTAACAGAAACGGTAACGGAGGAACCCCTAACCACGGACTCACAAACCACTGTCACAATTACGACAACAAAGGTGACAACGACGAAAACAACTGAATCAGAACCGACTGTAGAAGAAGTTACGGAAACAATTGTCAAAAGCGAAGCGAAACCGGAAAAACTTGTAGAAGCTGTTGATCAACTGCCAAGCAAAATTGAGGAGTCAACGCAACCAACTGAAACAGGCAATGTTCTGGTGGAAGAAAGAGTTGTGACCATTGAGGAGCCTACAACAACGGAGTCTACAACCACTAGAACCACCATAACCACAACAACAATTACTAGTGAAGAACAGAAACCACAACAAGTTGTGAGTGTAACAGAAGAGATAAAGGAGAAGCCAAAGGAAGAACCAGTTGCACCAAAGGTTACTGTAACTGTCACAGATGAGGATAAACCCAGAGAGCAGTCTCCAGAAGTTGTTGTGACTGTCACGGAGGAGAGCAAGGAACCTAAGGAGGTGAAGGAGCCGTCTCCAATTAAAGAAAACGTTGTAACTGTCATTGAGGACTCTAAGGAGAAACCGAAAGAGCAATCTCCACCCAAGGACGTTACTGTGACTGTCTCAGAAGAGATTACAGAGAAACCTAAGGAAGAAAGCCCAGAAACACCAACTGCAGCTGCACGCACCACTGAAACAATAACCACCACAACAACTGTAACCACAGAGCAACTACAACAACCTGGAGCTCTTGAGGAGCTGAAGCAACCACTAACCAGCACAGACAAGCATCAAACAGTTGTCGACTTCATACAGCACGAGAAATCCGCAGATCCCACAACAGCTGGTGGCAGCAACATATTGCAAAATGTCAAGGATGCAGCGAAACTGGGTGCACTGGCTATTGTCGGAGCACCAGTGCTGGCGGGTAAAGCTCTGGTGGATGCGCTGAGCACAGATAAAACCACAAAACCCACACAGCAGATAACAGAAATTGTTACACAAACCGCACAAGAAGTTCGGCCAACAGAATTTGAGGCTGAGAGCTCCAGTAGCACCACAATTGTGACCAAAATAACAACAACCACCACCACAACAACAAGCAGCAGTAGCAGCACTAACGAAACCTCGCCGGATGATGAGTCACGCGATACAGTTGAGACCGAAGTTAGCACAGTGGAGCGCTCAGATAAACGTGAGGTGCCCATGACACTCGCTATCGGTGATGCCATTTCACAGAAATTGATCAGTCCCGAGGAATGTCAAGTTATTGTCGATGGTGAACCACAGGCGGAGAGTGTGGCCACACTGCTCAAGGAGGAGCAGCTTAGTCCGTTAGATGAGGTCCAAATCATAGATGACAAATTGATTATTCTACAACAGATTACTTACCTGGTGGATGTGGATACTGAATTGACGCCCGAAAAGCTTAGCGAACTGAACATTTATGATGCTAAACATCAGTACTTCATTGATCCGGCAACTGGTCAGAAAATATCCTTCCAAACGCTTGTCTTTGACATGAACATATTCAATCCGGAAACGATTTTGGTCAAGAACTTTAGCACAGGCAAATATGAGACATTAACAACTGCACTCGAGCGTCCCCTATTAGACAAGCACACGGGTCACATGGTCGATCCCAAAACGGGCAAAAAAATACCGTTCTTTGAGTGCATCGAACGTCAGTGGATAATACGTGCCAATCCCGAAGAGCAGCGACCCGCAACCATTGAGAATGTTGTCATTGATCCGCAGACAGGCAAAGTTGTGCTTGACGATGGTCAAGTTTGTTCCATTGTTGAGGCCATCAACAGTGGCAAACTGGACATACAGTCGATATCGGTGCGCGACCCAGTTAGCGGTGAGGTAATCCCATTGCGTATGGCAATTGAGTTGGGTGTGGTTGATATGCAAGCTGGTACGGTCATAGATATACAGACATTGAAAGAAATACCCATGGAGCTGGCCTTCCAGTTGGGCTTCCTGGTGCCCGGCGCACGCAAACCCATTTCCCTAGAGGCGGCTGTACGCAAGGGTCTTTACGATCCCGAGACCGGCAAGCTCTACGATTCGGAGTCTCAGAATCAGGTCGATGTGCAAAAGTCTATAGAAATTGGTCTGGTTGACCCCAAAATTTCACTGATTGTCGATACAGTCACCAAAAAAGAGGTGAAGCTCGATTGCGCCATTGAGGATGAGCTCGTGGTGCCCGCCACGGGCCAAATTAAGGACAATAAGAATAAAACAATGGTGCCGTTCGATGTGGGCGTTGAACAGCGTCTGGTGAAGACCGACAGCGTCACCTGGAGTTTGCCCGAGGTGCTGCAGCGTGAATATTATACGCCCAGTACTGGCAAGGTATTGAATCCTGTTACCGGTGAGGATATTCTGCTACAGCAGGCCATTGAAATGGGCTTTGTTGAGCTCGATTCCACACTGGTTAAGGATACCGAGCATGACAAGATTGTGCCGGGCAAGGAGGCTGCCAAAGTGGGTCTACTTGATACGGTGCGTGGCACTCTCAGCTCGCCGAACATTAGCCTGGATGAGGCCTTTGTCAAGGGTTATCTGATTAGCACCAAGAAACCCTGGTCTCTAGTCGATTGCCTGCTGCGTGGTCTTTACGATCCTTTGACAGCTAAATTCAATATTGACGGCAAACAGGTTGATCTTAAATCAGCAATTGCACAGAAGCTCATCAATCCCGAAGAGCTGGTGCTATTAGATCCCAAAACGGAATCAATTATTTCGCTCAATGAAGCTATTGCCAAGGGCTATTTGGATCCAGTTGGTGGTT
This sequence comes from Drosophila melanica, assembly GCA_004143765.1. NCBI lineage: Eukaryota > Metazoa > Arthropoda > Insecta > Diptera > Drosophilidae > Drosophila > Drosophila melanica. Next base: position 77,708 of record SCDT01000023.1, on the reverse strand, counting down.
TTGTCATCAATCCCTATGCTTCAACGAAGCTCTCTCTGCACGAAGCCCTCGAGAATCGCATTCTCATACCGCCCAAACGCAAGCGCAGTCTGCCCGACGCTGTCTATAGGGGCTTATACGATCCGAAGACCGGCCAGTTCAGCAATACGATCACGCGCGAGAAACTGACAACTGAACGTGCCATTCGTAGGGGTATACTCGATCCCGATTCGACGGTCGTCAATGTTTCTGGTCAGGTTATACCGTTTGGTGTTGCCACAGAGACGGGCATTGTTGATAGCCAACAGGGCACGGTTAGGGATGAGGATGATCAGCAAATTGATTTCAAGGAAGCCTTCGATAAGGGTGTCCTTGTGGAGGCTAAGAAGCCGCTGCGTCTCATCGAGGCAGTTGTCAAGAACATTTACGATGAGACCGATGGTCACTTTGTGGATCCCAAAACTGGTGAGAAACTGAACTTTGCCGAGGCCTTGAATACCAATCTTCTAGATGAGTATAGCGTACAAATTAGGGATTTCAAGAGTGGCTTATACAAACAGCTCAGTCTGACGCATGCCAAGGATACGGGTCTCATTGATGCCCAGAATGCCAAGCTGCTCTACAACAACCAGTCGATGACCATTAAGCACGCTTTCAATATTGGCATCCTCATGGATGTAAATGCGCCAACAAGTTTGCAGCGTGCTATACACCAGGGTCTATTTGACGATAAGACTGGCAAGTTAACTGATCCCAAGACGGGTCGCAAAATTACTCTTCTGGAGGGCATGCGCAGCTTTGTCATCAATCCGCAGCTGCCCTGCTATTTCGATGAGCAGACGGAGCAAATGTTTACCCTGAGCGAGACCTGTCGCAATGGCATTATAAATAGAAGGGAGGGTGTCTTCAAGGAACCGGGTAGTAGCAGCTTTGTACCGCTGGGTGAGGCCTTGAGCTTGGGTCTGATTGTCGATATTGAAAATGCTGGCTTTGGGCTTTATGAGCTCCTCGCCATGGGCTTCTATGATGTGGCCACACGGCAGGTTCTGCACCCAGTGACCAATCGTAAGCTGAATCTGAACGAAGCCTGCGTTGAGGATGTTGTTAGTCTATCCTCCAGTTTGGTCAAGCATTACGAAACTGGCAAATATTTGCGGCTATCGAATGCCATTAAGGAACAGCTCATTGATGATACCAAGGGCAGCTATAATCTGGGCAATGAACAATTGGATTTGCAGGAAGCTAGGGCACGTGGTCTCATCGTTTCCAATCGTCGTCTTTTGAGTCTGGAAATGGTGTTGCGCATGCAGCTTTATCGACCCGAAACTGGCAAATTCTGTGACCCAACAACGGGCGAGTTCCTAGACCTAATTGAGGCCATACATGCAGGCTTTATAGATCCCGCGAGCACTGTCTTCAAGAATCAGTTAACGGGCAAGGAGTTGTCGCTCACCGAAGCTATAGAAAATAGTGAAATCGATGTAACAAAGGGACGCGTTCTCGATCCGAAATCGAAATCAACGTATAACTATGATGTAGCATTCGCGCGTGGCATACTCGTGACCGTGTTGCGTCCGCTCACCGATCGCACCGAAATTGTGCGTCGTCCGGATAGCGTCGAACTTCTCAGTCAAACGCCCGTGAGCGTTGTCATAAGCAAACCGCGTGAAATGTCGCTCGAGGAAGCCATCCGATATAACATAATCGATCCAAAGACCGCCCTTGTACGCGACTTCGATAGCTATAAATTCGTGCCGTACGCTCAGGCCGAGGAACGCGGTCTTATTGATGTCTCCAAGCGCACGCTCGTCGATCCTAAAGCTGTCTACTTTGCATTCGATCCCACGTTGTTGATCTATGTGCGTGAACCCGTAACTTTCGATCAGGCGGCCGAATCCAAGAGTTTGGATCTACAAACCGGCATGTTAACCTATCAGCCCGTAATTCCCGCCAGCGTTGACAGCGCAAACGATTCACTGACTGTCATCGAGACGTCGCCCAAGGTATACACGCTCAAGGATGCCGCCGGTGCTGGCATTATTGATCCCGATTCGGCGCTGGTCAAAGATTTGGCCAAAGCGAAGCTTGTGCGTTTGCCAGAGGCCTTCCGCAAGGGCCTAATGGATGCCAATAAGGCGAATGTGTTGAATACCCAAACCTCAAAGCTATGCACACTGCAGGAGGCCTACGATAGTGGCCTCATCTGTACACCCAAGCGTTCATTTGGTTTGCTAGAGGCCATCACCTTTAACCTGTACAATCCGACCAACGGCTGTCTAGTCGATCCCTTCCAAATGCATCCCGATATCATCAAGCGTAAGAAGTATACATTGGCCGAGGCCATTAGTGCCGGTCTAATTGATCCCTCCTCGACGGTGGTGCGCGATCCCAGCACTGGTGTCATCCTGCCACTGGCCGCTGCCATTGGCAGTGGCTTAATAGATGCCGCTGCGGGTCGCCTCAACGACGCCAATGAGCCCAAAAATAATATAGATTTGGTAAAGGCCGCCGAGAAGGGTCTATTGCTGCCAGCCGAACAGCGGGTAAGTTTCACAGACCTCGTCTGTCTCTGTGTCTATGTGTATTATCGGGTTTTATTTACCACTTTCCAATTTTCATTTAAAATAATAATACAAAAAAAATGCATCGGAAAGACAACAAGAAAAATTGATAAACAAAAATTGTTGCAACCAAAATTTTACAACGCTTCATGGCATGTTATTTTTGGTATAATCTTTCTATATTTTCTATAATAATAATTTTTCAAATTTTTGTTAAGAACTTTTTGATCAGCGCGCTCTCAACTTTACTCTTTATCTATATTTTTCATCAGACTAACCCACAGCTCTGTCTGCTTATCTAAACGAAACTCTTATTCATTTATTTTGATTTGCAAATCATAATTATGATTATTATTTTATTTTGCTTGTCCTGAAAAATGGGCAAAAATTTCTTATATTGCAGCGCATGGCATTGAGTTTTATATGTTCTCGTTCACAAATCACATCAAAAACAAAAATCAAATCAAATCAAATCTATCGTATAATTTTTTAAATGAACCAACCTTTGCTGAACTTTGCTTTAAGAGTTTTCAAATTAAGAATGCAGCAAGAATCAATCAATCTATCAGCAAGTACCACATATCACATAGATAATAAATCACAACACAGATCGATCGCTACCATATAGACTACATATATAATCATCAAATTGCTTGATCTGGCAACGCAACGCAACGCGCGTCTCCATTACTCTCCATACTACTACTCAGCACGAATGACGTCGGCAATAAATATTTACAATCCGTTTTCCCCATATACATATACATATCTATCGATAACACAAAACATACATATACACGTACACACATATATAGATATCTATATTTCATATATATTCTTATTCTATATTCTTGTAAGCCCCACCTAGGCAGCATTTTCTTGAGGTCCATTCCTAACCCAACCAAACTGTAACGTCTACTTTTGTATATTTTACTCTATATATATACTCTCTATTTCTTCTATCTATCCCATCGGATAATCTAGAACTTGTATTGATTTTTCTATTTATTTATTATATTTTCATAAATTCTTAAATCTCGTTTAACAAGCTCACTTTATTTATATATATAAATATTTAATTATTTTGCCCTTACGTTACAGTTTGGTCAGACTACACTTGCTATGAGGCCCAGCAAAATGTTGTTATATATAGTATTCATAACCAGCTCTTAGTTTACTTTTGTACTAGCTAGTATTTATTATTTACATATATACATTTTTTAAATACAAATTTTCTACCTATTTTCAGCATTTTATACATATTATATTATTTCGTTTGCAGTTCTAATTTTTTTGAGTATGCTCAGACAAAAATACCAATAAAAACCTAAACAAAAATAATCAAAACCCAAACTTAACACTAATCCTAAAAACGAAAAATAAAAACAAAAACCCAACAACAAAATACCATTAAAACGTAGTTAGTTGCCCATACTAAAAGTAAAAAAAACTTTGTAGTTGCCCTCGTCCAAAAGTAGTGCTCGTTAATTTTTAGTAGTAGTGCCTAGTAGTAAACCTTGGTGTTGTTGTTTTGTGCATCTCTTAACTATAATTATAATAATTGTGTTTACTTTGTTATTAAACGCTTAAACGCCTAACCTAACCTAACTTTTGCCTGCCCTTTTAATTGCTTTCAAAGAAAACAAAAGAAAGAAAAAACATTTTGCTTATGCTTTCGCTGCCGCTTAAGTCTATTATATTTCAGCTATTGTATGTTTGTGTGCTCTATATATATTTTGTGTTACATACTTTATGCCTTTCGATTTTATATTGTCTATTTACAAATTTAGCGTATACATTTTCATATGCTCTCCTTTATTTATATTTATATATATTTTTCTATAAAATTCCCAATTATCAAATATATAAGTATGAACCTGTATCTGGCTAAGCTATCCCTGCTGTTATATCAACATACTAATTATTATCTTTATATCTTATCATCATTATCAATCACTAATTTTGGCATATAGCAAGCAGTATTCGAGAAGTTCAACATGTGCGAGGAGAACGTCAACGATCTGCTCAAATGGGTCACATCCGTCGAACAGAAAATCTCAAGCGTTGGCGGTCCACGTGAAAAGATCGATGAGCTGCGCAATCAAATCAATGCGCTTAAGGTTAGTTTCTGATATTTTTCGACCAATCTAAATTTGATCAATTTTAAATACGTATTTTTTACTCACAGCAAATCAAGGATGAAATCGAATCCCAGCAACGTCCAGTGGCCACCTGCCTGGAGCAAATACGTCAAATTGTGCTCACCGGCGGCGATGTGCTCTCCGCACCGGAGGTCACCACCCTGGAGAACTCTGGTCGTGAGCTGCGTTCGCGTGTCGATCGTGTCAATGATCGCACATTGCGCCTGCTGCGTCGTCTGGAGGCTGGTCGGGATGAGCTGACCAAGCTGCGCAGCGAACTGGATGTTTTCTCCGATTGGCTGCAGCTGGCCCGACGCACTCTGGAGGATAAGGAGCGTTCGCTCTCCGACCTGACGCGTCTCTCCTCGCAGGCGGACACCATACGCGAGTTCGTCAGCGATGTGATTGGCCACCAGGCCGATCTGCGTTTCATCACAATGGCCGCACAGAAGTTTGTCGACGAGAGCAAGGAGTTCCTGGCCGTGTTAAACGATTTCCGCACCTCACTGCCTGAGAGGTTGCCCCACGTGGAGCCGCTGTCCACTGCCGAGAGTCCCATACGCCAGGAGGTATCGCTGGTGTCAGCGCAGTACAAGGATCTGTTGAACCGCGTGAATGCGCTGCAGGATCGTGTCTCCGGCTTGGGCGGACGCCAGCGTGAGTACCAGGATGCTTTAGATAAGGCCAACGACTGGTTGCGTAGCATGCAGCCGCGCGTTTCCCGAGTCATCTCCGAGCCCGTTGCTGGTGATCCCAAGGGAGTGCAGGACCAGATGAACGAGGCCAAGGCACTGCACAACGAGCTCCTGTCCAGCGGTCGCCTGGTGGACAATGCCCAACAGTCGCTGGATAATCTCTTGCGCAGCCTGGGCGGTCAGTTGAGTCCGATGGAGATCAATCAGCTGGAGCTGCCCATTGCCGATTTGAAGAACAACTATCAACAGCTGTTGGATACCCTCGGTGAGCACTGCAAGACCTTGGACAAGACGCTAGTGCAGTCGCAGGGCGTGCAGGATGCACTCGATAGCCTTGTGGGCTGGGTCAACCAGGCCGAGGATAAGTTCAAGCTGAATCTGCGACCCGCCTCGCTGATCAAGGAGCGTCTGCAGGAGCAGATACGCGAGCACAAGGTGCTCCTGGCCGATCTGCAATCGCATCAGGCCAGCATCGACAGCGTCCAAATCTCTGCCAAACATCTGCTGGCCAGCGCCTCCAATGCGCGCATTGCCAAGAAGGTGGAATCCAATCTGAACGATGTCACCGGCAAATTCGAGAAGCTCTACGAGAAGGCAAACAAACGCGGCGAATTCCTGGACGATGTCCATAGCCGTCTCTCCAAGTATCTGGACGAAATAAGCAACGTGGAGCAGCGCATGGGCAGCCTGCAGGAGGCATTGGATAGCCGCGAGACGAGTTTGCTATCCACGGAGGAGGTGGCGCGTCGCATGCTCGATTTGGCACGCGAGAAGGATCAGCTGGCGCCACAGTTCGAGGATTGTGTGCGCAATGGCAAGGATCTGATTGGATTGCGGGATGTGACCGATACGGGCGCATTGCGTGATCGCATCAAGGCATTGGAATCTCAGTGGCGCAACATCAACATCAGCATCGATGAGCGCGCCAAGCTCTCCAAACAGAAGGCCGAACGTCGGCTGGCGTACGAGAGCCTCAAGGATGAGGTACTCTCCTGGCTGAGCAGCACGGAGGGACGCGTCAACGGACTCGCACCGGTCGCCATCGATCTGGACAAGATACGGCAGCAGCACGATGAACTGAAGCCCATCTGCAAGGATTATCGCGACTATGCGCCAACCATAGACAAGATCAACGATATTGGCGCCCAATATGATGCGCTTGTCCGGCCAGAGAGTCCGGCTCGCAAGCGCTCCACATACAGCCCGATCAAGCGGACAAGTCCGCTGCGTCGCATGTCCGGAGACGCCAGAAGCCCCAGCCCGACCAAGGGAGGCATACTGTCGCCACTATCGACTGGTTCCAGTGGATTCGGTAGCCGCAGATCCTCTCAGGATGGCTTCCAGCTCTCTGAGCTGTCTCCGGTTCAGCAGCAGCTGAGCGAGATTAACAATCGCTATGGTCTGATTGGGGTTCGCCTCAACGATCGCCAGCACGAGCTGGACAATCTCAGCGAGGAGCTGCGCAAGCAATACGAGAACCTCAAGGGCTTGGCTCAGTTCCTTGAACGTATTCAACGCCAGGTCCCCAAGGAGTCGGTCTCCAACAAGGATGAAGCCGATCGCTGCATTAAGCAGGCACGCAAAATCCTGGAGGATATGTACGAGAAGCAGAGCCTGCTGGACACGACCAAGGCGCAGGTTAAGGATATCTTAAAACGCAAATCGGATGTGCCCGGCGCCGAACAGCTGCGTCTGGAGAACGACAACATCCAGGAGAAGTGGAAGAATCTCAATGACATCTGCAAGAATCGCATCGCCTTCTCAGAGAAGCTGCGCGACTTCCTGGACACCCATGGCAATCTGAAGAGCTGGCTGGATAGCAAGGAGCGCATGTTGACCGTGCTGGGACCCATTTCGTCGGATCCGCGCATGGTCCAGAGCCAGGTGCAGCAGGTGCAAGTGCTGCGCGAGGAATTCCGCACACAGCAGCCGCAACTGAAGCACTTCCAGGAACTGGGACACGATGTTGTCGATCATTTGGCCGGCACACCCGATGCCCAGGCCGTTGAGCTGAAGCTGAAGGATGTGCTCACCAAGTGGGATGATCTGATGGGCAAACTGGATGATCGTGCCAACAGTTTGGGCGGCGCCGCTGATAGCTCCAAGGAGTTCGATGCGGCCGTCAATCGACTGCGTGAGGCCCTGCAAAACATTAGCGACAATCTGGACACGCTGCCCACGGATGGTGATCACCAGGAGAATCTGCGCAAGATCGAGAACCTCGAGCGTCAGCTGGAGGGTCAACGTCCACTCTTGGCCGATGTGGAGCAATCTGCGACCACGCTATGCAACATTCTCGGAGATCCGGCCTCACGCGCCGACGTCAACTCGCGTGTGGCGGCACTGGAGAAACAATACCTGGCGCTGCAGAAGAAACTGGACACCAAGAAGGCCGAGACGGAGGCTTCGCTGCGTGACGGCCGTCACTTTGCCGAGAACTGCTCCAAGACGCTCGGCTGGCTATCCGGCGAGCTATCGAATCTGACCGATCGCCTGCTGGTGTCCGCCCACAAGCCGACGCTGCAGCACCAGATCGACACGCACGAGCCCATCTATCGTGAGGTGATGGCGCGCGAGCACGAGGTCATCATGCTGATCAACAAGGGCAAGGATCTGTCCGAGCGTCAGGATCTGTCCGATCGTGGCGTCAAGCGCGACTTGGATCGCATCCAACAGCAGTGGGAGAAACTGCGACGCGAGGCCGTCGATCGACATACGCGTCTGCAGACCTGCATGGAGCACTGCAAGAAGTACTCGCAGACCTCGGAGACGTTCCTCGCCTGGCTGCGCACCGCTGAGGATAAGCTGGCCGATTTGACACCCGGCGTCCTATCCAAATCCAAACTGGAGACGCGTCTGCGCGATCTGCAAACGTTCCGCAGCGAGGTGTGGAAGCATTCGGGTGAGTTTGAGAACACCAAGGGCCTGGGCGACACCTTCCTCAGCAGCTGTGACATCGACAAGGAACCGATCAAGGCGGAGCTGCAGGACATACGCGATCGCTGGGAGCGTCTCAATAACGATCTGATCGGACGTGCTCACGAGATCGAGAACTGTTCGCGTCGCTTGGGCGACTTCAATGATGAGCTGCGCAATTTGGATCATTCGCTGGGTCGTTGCGAGGATCGGCTGGCCGCGCACGATGCGCTGGGCGGTGCTGCCAAGGATCCCAAGCTGCTCGAGCGGGTCAAGGCCATACGCGAGGAGCTGACCAATCTGAGTAAGCCGCTGCAGTCGCTCAAGGCGCTGGCCAAGGACATCAGCGCCGAGGCACGCGCCGCCGGCGGCGATGCCGATCATTTGACCAGCGAGGTTGATGGTTTGGCCGATCGCATGTCGGAGCTGCAAGGACGTCTGGATGATCGCTGCGGCGAGCTGCAATCGGCCGCCACAGCCGTCTCCCAGTTCAACGAGCAGATGAAGAGCCTCGGCATCGATCTGAACGATCTAGAGACGGAGATCGAGAAGCTGTCGCCGCCCGCACGCGAGATTAAGATTGTGCAACAGCAACTGGATGATGTGGGCAAGCTGCAGCACAAACTGGAACGTCTGGTGGCCCGTCTGGAAGACGCCGAGCGCGCCGCCGATGTTCTGGTCGATGCTGGCTTCTCTGCCGACACCACACAGACGCGCGAGCAAATCTCGACGCTGCGCAAGACCCTGGCACGCTTGGACAATCGGGTGCGCGATCATGAGGATAAGCTGCAGAGCACTCTGAAGGCTCTGCGGGACTTCTACGACACACAATCGCAGGCACTGGATGACATTCAGGATGTGAGCGATGAATTTAAGCGCATGAAGCCTGTGGGCTCCGAGCTGGATCAGATCCGGCGTCAGCAGGAGGACTTCCGCAATTTCAGGGAGCGCAAAGTGGAGCCACTGGCAATCAACGTCGACCGGGTCAATATGGCCGGACGTGATCTGGTGCGTTCCGCTGGCAGCGGCGTCTCGACGAGCACCATTGAGAAGGACTTGGAGAAGCTAAACGACCGCTGGAACGATCTGAAGGAGCGCATGAACGAGCGCGATCGTCGTCTGGATGTGGCCCTGCTGCAGTCCGGCAAGTTCCAGGAGGCCCTAGCAGGACTCTCCAAGTGGCTGAGCGATACCGAGGAAATGGTGGCCAATCAAAAGCCGCCCAGCTGCGATTACAAGGTGGTCAAGGCGCAGCTGCAGGAGCAAAAGTTCCTCAAGAAAATGTTGCTGGATCGCCAGAACTCGATGGGTTCGCTGGCCAATCTGGGCAAAGAGGTGGCCAATCATTGCGAGCCCGCTGAACGCGCCTCCATTGAGAAGCAACTGAACGATCTGATGAAGCGTTTCGATGCCCTCACCGACGGCGCCGAGCAGCGTGAACAGGATCTGGAGGAGGCCATGGAGGTGGCCAAGCGTTTCCATGACAAGATTAGCCCCCTGGAATTGTGGCTCGATAATACGGAGCGTTCCGTTAAGGCCATGGAGCTGATACCCACCGATGAGGAGAAGATACAGCAGCGCATTCGGGAACACGATCGATTGCACGATGAGATTCTGGGCAAGCAGCCCGATTTCACGGACTTGGCCGATGTCGCCGCTCAGCTGATGCATTTGGTCAGCGACGAGGAGGCTGTCAATCTGGGCGAGAAGGTGCGCAGCGTCACTGAACGCTATACGGGCTTGGTCGATGCCAGCGATAATATTGGCGCACTTCTAGCCGAATCCCGCCAGGGCCTGCGCCACTTGGTGTTGAGCTATCAGGATTTGGTTGCCTGGATGGAGAGCATGGAGAACGAACTGAAGCGTTTCAAGTCCTTGCCGGTCTATGCCGAGAAGCTGCTGGAGCAAATGGACCATCTGTTGGAGCTGAACGAGAATATTGCTGGACACGCCAGCAATGTGGAGTCCACAGTTGATTCCGGCGCGGAGCTGATGAAGCACATCTCCAATGATGAGGCCATACAACTGAAGGACAAACTGGACTCACTGCAGCGTCGCTACGGTGACCTGACCAATCGCGGTGGCGATCTGCTCAAGAATGCGCAGAACGCTTTGCCATTGGTGCAACAGTTCCATGAGGCCCACAATCGCCTGGTCGAATGGATGCAGAGCGCCGAAACGGCTTTGGCGCCCAGCGAACCGCGCCAGGCGGATGTGCTGCGCCTGGAGAGCGAGCTGTCCGATATGCGACCCATACTTGATACCATCAATCAGGTTGGACCGCAGCTGTGCCAGCTGTCGCCCGGCGAAGGTGCCGCCACCATTGAGAGCATTGTGACCAGGGACAATCGTCGCTTCGATTCCATCGTGGAGCAGATCCAGCGCAAGGCGGAGCGCCTGCATTTGAGCAATCAGCGCGCCAAGGAGGTGACCGGTGACATTGATGAGCTGCTCGAGTGGTTCCGTGAGATGGACACCACGTTGCGTGAGGCTGATCCACCGGCCATGGAACCGAAACTGGTGCGCGCCCAATTGCAGGAGCATCGCTCCATCAATGATGACATCTCCAGTCAAAAGGGACGTGTCCGCGATGTGACCGCCGCCTCGAAGAAGGTGTTGCGTGAATCGCCGCAAAGCGAAAATACGGCCACACTGCGCGAGAAGCTGGATGATCTGAAGGAGATTGTCGACACCGTCGCCCAGCTGTGCAGCGAACGTCTGGGCATTCTGGAGCAGGCATTGCCGCTCTCCGAACACTTTGCCGACTCGCATCAGGGCCTGACCACCTGGCTGGACGACATGGAGCAGCAAATATCGCGCCTGAGTATGCCTGCTCTGCGACCCGATCAGATAACGCTGCAGCAGGACAAGAACGAGCGTCTGCTCCATTCGATAGCCGAGCACAAGCCGCTGCTGGACAAGCTGAACAAGACGGGCGAAGCTCTGGGCGCTCTCGTCGCCGACGAGGACAGCGCCAAGATCAATGAGATTTTGGATACGGACAATGCCCGCTATGCGGCGCTGCGTCTGGAGCTGCGCGAACGCCAACAGGCGCTGGAGAGCGCCCTGCAGGAGTCCAGTCAGTTCTCCGATAAGCTGGAGGGCATGCTGCGTGCGCTGGCCAATACGGTCGATCAGGTGAATCAATTGGATCCACTGTCGGCGCTGCCACAGAAGATTCGCGAGCAAATCGAGGATAACGATGCGCTGATGGATGATTTGGACAAGCGACAGGATGCATTCAGTGCGGTGCAGCGTGCTGCCAACGATGTCATTGCCAAGGCTGGCAACAAGGCTGATCCTGCCGTGCGCGACATCAAGGCCAAGCTGGAGAAGCTGAATACGCTGTGGAACGATGTGCAGAAGGCCACCAAGAAGCGTGGCAGCTCCCTGGACGATATACTCAGTGTGGCGGAGCCGTTCTGGAAACAGTTGAACAGCGTCATGAAGACGCTCAAGGATCTGGAGGAGACGCTGTCCTGCCAGGAGCCGCCAGCGGCACAGCCGCAAGACATTAAGAAACAACAGGTGGCCCTGCAGGAGATCCGCCACGAGATCGATCAGACCAAACCCGAGGTGGAGCAGGTGCGTCGCCATGGCAGCAATCTGATGAACATGTGCGGCGAACCCGACAAGCCAGAGGTGAAGAAGCACATCGAGGATCTGGACAATGCCTGGGACAACATCACAGCGCTGTACGCCAAGCGCGAGGAGAACCTCATCGATGCGATGGAGAAGGCCATGGAGTTCCATGAGACACTGCAGAATCTGCTCAAGTTCCTCACCAAGGCCGAGGATAAGTTTGCCCATTTGGGAGCTGTGGGCTCCGACATTGATGCCGTCAAGCGACAGATTGAACAGCTCAAGGCGTTCAAGGACGAAGTCGATCCGCATATGGTCGAAGTAGAAGCATTAAACAGGTAAGCCACAAAAAGTAACAAAAGTTTAAATCAAACTCAATTCTCATAATTAATAATCTATAAATAATGATATGTCAACGCCGTATTGTGTGGTCTTCCTACAAACGTACAAATTGGCAGAGGTCTAGAAAGGCAAGATAGTTTCAAAATTTCGTACGTTCTACCGTTCGTTCGTTGTGTTGTTGTCTACACTTAAGTGCCTGCATTGTAAGCTGCAATCATTGATCCGTGATCGCAATCTGAGTTTTGATCTGCGATCTCTGAACTCCGATCTGTGATATCCGATCTGCGATATTATATCTCAGATTGATGATTGATCGGTGATCCCAGATTGCTTATCTCTCAGTGATTGCAGATCAGTGATCTTTGATGTGTGATCTCTGATTCGTTTTGCGCATGTTTCTTTTTATGATTTGATTGCCGAAAGCCACTGGAACATGCAGTTCCATAAATGTTATTGCATGCGCACCGGCTTTATTTTTATCATTATTATTATTTATGTTGCGTTCTGCCTGCGTCTCAAGCTCCAATCATTTCATGTATCTCATGCTAATCCTCGACTGATCAATTGCAGACAAGCTGTGGAATTGACGGAACGCACTTCGCCGGAGCAGGCGGCATCGATAAGGGAGCCACTGTCCGTGGTCAATCGTCGTTGGGAGGCCTTGCTGCGTGGCATGGTCGATCGCCAGAAGCAGCTGGAGCATGCCCTGCTCCACTTGGGCCAATTCCAACATGCGCTCAACGAGCTGCTGGTCTGGATCAACAAGACAGACAGCACATTGGATCAGCTGAAACCGGTAAGGCAGACAGAGAGTATTTGTTTAGAGTTGCAGTTTTTACCATCCATTCTTATTAACAGATACCCGGCGATCCGCAACTCCTCGAGGTTGAGCTAGCCAAGCTAAAGGTCCTTGCCAATGATATTCAGGCTCATCAGAACTCGGTTGACACGCTGAACGATGCCGGACGCCAGCTCATTGAAACAGAGAAGGGTTCGGTGGAGGCATCAACGACGCAGGAGAAGCTGCGTAAGCTCAACAACGAGTGGAAGCAGCTGCTCCAGAAGGCCAGCGATCGCCAGCACGAGCTGGAGGAATCGCTGCGCGAAGCTCAGGGCTACATAGCCGAGGTCCAGGACATACTCGGCTGGCTGGGCGATGTGGATGCCGTGATTGGTGCCAGCAAGCCGGTGGGCGGTCTGCCAGAGACAGCCACCGAGCAGCTGGAACGTTTCATGGAGGTCTACAACGAGCTGGAGGAGAATCGGCCCAAGGTGGAGACGATACAGGCACAGGGCCAGGAATACATCAAGCGCCAAAACCAGATGAAGGTCTCGTCCAGCAATCTGCAGCATACGCTGCGCACACTGAAGCAGCGCTGGGATGCGGTCGTTTCCCGTGCATCCGATAAGAAGATCAAGTTGGAGATCGCACTGAAGGAGGCCACCGAATTCCACGACACACTCCAAGCCTTTGTCGAGTGGCTAACGCAGGCCGAGAAGCAGCTATCGAATGCTGAGCCCGTCTCACGCGTTCTGGAGACCATCCAAGCGCAGATGGAGGAGCACAAGGTGCTCCAAAAGGATGTGAGCACACATCGCGAGGCAATGCTGCTGCTTGACAAGAAGGGCACTCATCTGAAGTACTTCAGCCAGAAGCAGGATGTGATTCTCATCAAGAATCTGCTCGTCTCGGTGCAGCATCGCTGGGAGCGAGTCGTCAGCAAGGCGGCGGAGCGCACACGTGCTCTGGATCATGGCTACAAGGAGGCGCGTGAGTTCAATGATGCCTGGAACGGCATGATGCAGTATCTGCAGGAAACCGAACAGGTGCTGGATCAGATCATCGAAGAGGCCACCGCTTCCAAGGAGCCGCAAAAGATCAAGAAATACATTGCCAAGCTGAAGGAGACCCATCGCCAACTGGGCGCCAAGCAGTCCGTCTATGATGCCACCATGCGCAACGGCAAGAACCTCATGGAGCGTGCTCCGAAGGGCGATCGTCCGGTGCTCGACAAGATGCTGCTGGAGCTCAAGGAGCAATGGACGCGCGTCTGGTCGAAGAGCATTGAGCGTCAGCGGAAGCTGGAGGAGGCTCTGCTCGTCTCCGGACAGTTTAGCGATGCTTTGGGCGAGCTGCTCGACTGGCTGAAGAAGGCCAAGAGCCGGCTCAACGAGAACGGACCCGTCCACGGTGATCTGGAGACGGTGCAGGGCTTGTGCGAGCATCACAAGCACACCGAACAGGATCTGCAGAAGCGTTCGGCCCAAATGCAGGGCGTGCTCAAGATCGGCCGTGATCTTGAGCGTTCTGGCAATAATCCCGAGGTGGGCCGTCAGCTGGACGAGCTGCAATCCATCTGGGAGGAGGTCAAGAACGCGGTGGGCAAACGCGGCGAGCGACTCCAAGTGGCTCTGGTCGACGCTGAGAAGCTGAATGCACGCGTTCAGGCTCTGTTCGATTGGCTGGACCATGCGGAGCACAAGCTGCGCTATGCGAAGAATGCACCCGACGACGAGAAGGTCTCCCGCGAAATGATGGACATACACACGGAGTTCATGCGCGATCTACGCGTCCGTGAGCGCGAGAAGAGCGAAACGTTCGAGTACGCCGAGGAAATTATTGGCAAGGCCTATCCGGATGCCATTCCCATCATCAAGAACTGGCTATCGATCATACAGCAACGCTGGGAGGAGGTGCGCCAGTGGGCCATCAATCGCGAATCGAAGCTGGAGCAGCATTTGCAATCGCTCAAGGATCTGGACGATACCATTGAGGAGCTGCTCGCCTGGCTCAGCGGACTCGAGGGCACCCTATTGAGTAAGTCGGCCTGACTATAACTTTTCTTGTGGCTTAAATTCATAATTGCCGTTGCTTCATTCAGATCTGAAGCACGAACAACTGCCGGATGAGATACCGCCCGTCGAGAAACTGATTGAGGACCACAAGGAGTTCATGGAGAATACCGCACGCCGCCAGAACGAGGTGGATCGCGCCTGTAAGCCGCGTCAGCTGCCGCCCGGTGCACGGAAACCCTCGCGCAGCGGCAAGACGCCAGTGTGAGTATTACAGATTTGACAACGGCCAAAAATGTGCTCTTGTATATATATTCCGTATTTTATTTGATTTTTCTATTTTTATTTTTATTTTTTTCGCTATTTTTCACCAACTTTATTGCTACAAATATCAATTATTTTCCCCGCAACGTTTTGCACACAAAAACTCTTGCCTACCAAAACTATACCAAATACTCTATACGACACCTTGCAACAACAACCCTATATAAATATATATATATATATATAATACGAATGTAGTCGTGGCTCCAGTCACGACCTGCGCGAACAGTCGCCCGATGGCCAGCTGCGACGTCAAAGGTTTGACAGCTACTTTATACTCTACTCTATAAATTACAAGCCACATTAAAAACCAAACCAACATGTAGCGAATATGCTTACCAACACTTACTCACACACACACACACACAGACACCCACACACAGACACCCACACATAGACACCGCACACATACCAACTGGTTAAAGTTTGCATTCTGCTTAACATTGCCATCTAAAAGAAAAACTCTCGAAAATCAGATAAACAAACATTTAACTATAGCTGAAAGCTATTTTGTATCCTTTGTAGCGCTTAAATAAACTAACATTCCAAAGTTTTCTAAGCCTACCTATTGCTTACATATCTACATTCATTTACCATGCAACACACTCAACAAAATAATGTTTCAAATAATCAAAAACAAATTGAAACAACTTTAAACTACAACCACGGTAGCTAATGCTATTTATAAGGTTATGAGATTTCTTACTATAACCGATACTGCCTTTTAATATCAGTAATATCCTATGTAGCGCTAACTTCTCTATATAGCGAGTTTGTATACCATCCTACCACGTACACGTACACCGGCTTAATCACAGCATCTGGCTTAAACACTGCTGCTAAAACTGTTGCTTTATTATGCTTATTTACCAACACTATTTGATTGCAACTTATCTAACGTGCAATTGCTTCTCCCTCACAGCTTCAAGGGATCGCGCGATCAGGGACTCAACGCACGCAAGGGCAGGTGAGTTATCAGCCGTGGCTTTTGATTGATTGTTCCAAAAATAATAGTGCATGCACTTTCAAAAATTCTCAAACGAAATTTCTTTTGTTCTCTCAAACTGTTTTCGTTGTTTCTTTCGGCTCTATGCAACACTATTTTTGGAAATGCTGCGACATGTTAATTTATTTTGTGTATATAAAAAAAAAAACAAAAAAATTTTTTTTATACCTGTTTGGTTTGTTTTTGTACTTTTGTATTTGTTTCGTTATTTGATCATTTTTGTTTTTGTCTCTATTTTTTCTCTTTCTCGTTTTTGTCTACTTTTTGTGATACTCTTTATCATCACGCTACGTAAACGTTGCCTCATATCAAACTCTATGCATCTTGCTGCTTAAATATTTGCTCTGCATCATCAATATGTCAATATATATATATATATATATAATGCCTGTACAGTCGTGTTACGCCCACGCGTGACACGCCCGACAGAGATCGCCTGCCGCACTACGGGCCACGTTTCTCGCCAAGGTAAGTGCCTGCCACACATCATTATTCAGTGCAGCTCAAACTAAATGCTCTGTTAAGTATTGTTAATTTGTGTATTTAAAGCATTTTGTAGTTTTGCTATTTTTGTAATCAATTCTTTAGTGTGATTTAACCTCTCGTTATATATATATTTTTTATACAATTCCACTATCTTCCCCGAATAGTTCAACTGGTCCCGAACTCGAATTCCGTTCACCACGCGCCAAACTCTTGTGGACCAAGTGGCGCGATGTTTGGATGCTCTCATGGGAGCGTCAGCGTTTGCTGCATGAGCATCTCATGTATCTGAAGGATGTGGAGCGTGCTCGCAACTTCAGCTGGGATGATTGGCGCAAGCGCGTAAGTATAAAAACAAAGAAAACCTCTTCCAACACGCAATCATCAACAATTCTCTATCTGCAGTTCCTCAAGTACATGAACCACAAGAAATCGCGTTTGACTGATCTGTTCCGTAAAATGGATAAGGACAACAATGGCATGATACCGCGCGATGTCTTCATCGATGGCATCCTCAATACGAGTAGGTTTTCCTTTATAAACGAACAACTTTTTCTTATTATTAATTCAATGCCTCTTTTTCCAATAGAATTCGACACATCAGGTCTGGAAATGAAGGCTGTTGCGGATCTGTTTGATCGCAATGGCGAGGGTCTTATCGATTGGCAGGAATTCATTGCCGCTCTGCGACCCGATTGGCAGGAACGTAAACCGGCCACCGATTCCGACAAAATACACGATGAGGTCAAACGTTTGGTAATGCTCTGCACGTGTCGTCAAAAGTTCCGTGTGTTCCAAGTGGGCGAAGGCAAATACAGAGTAAGTTGTACTGTAAATGCGAGTAACTGTAACAGCTGTTAACCTGCATGTTCTGTTGATCATTGCAGTTCGGTGATTCCCAGAAACTGCGCCTGGTTCGTATCCTGCGCAGCACTGTTATGGTGCGCGTGGGCGGCGGCTGGGTTGCTTTGGATGAATTCCTGCAGAAGAACGATCCTTGTCGCGGTAAGTTCCAAACTCAAAACACACACATACATACACGCTCTCTAAAATTATTTAGTTGTACACACTCACGAAATTGATCGATAAATCTAATTGGACTTCATACATTTATCGCATATTATTTCTAGTGTAATTTTTTGTAGTCCACCATTCCACACAAAACATTTAAACAAAACATAAAATTTAAACATACCATTCCCATCTCAGCTCATGCATTTTGTCTATACCTTAGATTATATATGCATCATTCTATAATAAACCATTTTTGCTCATATCGCATATCTCACATACAACATACAACATAGGTACAGTTGTGCTTAACAACTAATTATACTATTTTTTTTACAAATGCTAAACATTTTTTAAAATATACATACCAAATATCACATTAATAATACCAAACGGATATGGTCATTTAACCAACAAATAAATAAAAATCAAACTTTTGTGCCTAAAAATATTACTAGCATATGAACCCAAAAGAAAAATAAGAAACAACAACATAACCTTAAAAATCACAATTTTTGAAAACCTCATTAAATTGTTTGGTTGGAAAGTTGCTTTAAAAAAAATACCAAAAATTAACAGCGCGCCTTATTTTTGAAGAATTTTTTGTAGCCAGCGCCTATTTTGACGCCTCTCATACACACAATAACCAAGCGAAATCAAATATCCAAACCAAAATCCAAAAAACAAGAACCTATCCCGAAAACCCCAAAATACTGTAAAGCTCACAGTCTTGCGGTCGCCATTTAATCTCATGCTCATTTTGTGTTGCTTTTATATATGTTAACCCATGCTGTTATCCCATACCACCACACATTGTATTTATCTCTACTTATTTAGAAATTTGTGTTCTTCTCTGCCTCGGTTAAGAGACACTACGCTTTTTGCCTAAAACCTAACCCTAACTAAAATATTATCTAAAAACTTGCTTAGTACTTTTATTTAGTGCATGCTTTTAGTTTTCTTCATTTGTTTTTTCTTGCTTAACATGGCTACAGGCTGGCGCGCTGTTGACTAACAGCGTGTCGTCTGTACTTAGCTGTAACTGTACTTTTTAATGCCACGCCACGTAAATTCGTTCATTTCTGTTTGTTGTGCGTCCAACTGTTTTTTTGAGAAATTCGATTTGTTTTTAATAATTTTTTATACCGTTTTTTCGTTATTACTAATCAAATTTTATGTTTTCCCCCCTTTTTTTCTTTTTCAAATGTATTTTTTTTCTGTATTGAAATGAAACCGATAACGATAACGATTACGCAATGTGCCCGATATTTTAATGTAAACCACAACACAACTGTTTGTGCCACAAAAATCCGCTTGCGCTGCCCGCTCGCCCACGCCCAACATGCACTCGCCTGCGCCCAAAAAAATACCACAAAAATACCAACTAAAATACCAAAAAAATACTGTGTCAAATACTATGCGGTAACAAAATTTCGTTGTTATTGTTGTTGTTATATGTTCGCCCTGCAACAAAAAAAAAAAACAAACAAAATTACAAAAACCAAAAACAATTGCACACGCCCACAAAAATGCGTGTTTGGTATATAAATATATATTCACTACGTATATATATATATATATATATACCATATTGGTATATTCCGGCTTTAATCGGAGCAGCCAAGGGACGCACTAACATTGAGCTACGCGAGCAATTCATATTGGCCGATGGCGTCTCACAGAGCATGGCCGCCTTTACGTCCAGACGTTCCACGCCCAATGCTGCCCAAACTGCCAACAGTTCGCAAAATGGCGGCGCCGGTAGCCCCAACTTGCCG
>SCDT01000023.1:0-50850 GCA_004143765.1 Drosophila melanica | reverse complement strand
GTATAAAATATGTGCAAATTATTTTATATTATAATATATTATATTAATTATATTAATATGATCTTTACTTATAAAAAAAACTTGTTTAAAGTGGTTAATTCAGTAGACCACGTGCACTGACTTCTTTCTCTCTTCCTCTCCATATGCGCTCTTTATAAATGTGTTTTTGAGGCGTGGCCGCTCTCTAAGTAGCTAATTTATAAATATGATTCATTTAAAGAGCTTAAAACAAATGTGCTCAAATTAAAAAAAAAAAATGAGATGTTAAAAAAACACCATTAATAAACACTTCAATATTTGTTTATAAATAGTTTTGTATATTCTCCAGCCTGCTCATTCTCTCTTTTCAATCTTTTTTATGTGCGCTCAGCACCAAAAACATGCACTGGCGGCATTTCGGCAGCTTTGAACCCCCCTCTCAGTCCTGCGGCCTCTGCTAGACTAAGGGCTGGGCGTGTTTTTTGTTTTTGGCTTAAAATTTCGATATTCTATCCAATACAAATTTACTCGTTTGATATTTCAGAACTGAAAAATTTCCACGCACGAGTCCTGCCGCCGCCTGTTTGCGTCAATTCTCAGGCCGCGTGGTGGTGGTGGTTTTGGTAAAGCTGCTGGTGGCGGTGGTGGTGTTTTCTGGTGTACGCTTTTCACCACAACGCGACGCTATCGAATATTGAATGGCAACGGAATCGAATGAAGCGCACCCTAGAGTAGTCGCTATTAAATGGCAAAAGCAGCGTTTTCGTCGCTCGGCGCCAAGCGAAAATCAGTTTACAACGGATAGCACAAAGCAACGGTCGTGAAAACTGAGCAAAGCTCCGTGGAAATTTAAAAAAAAATCATAAAAAAAGTAAAGAAAAAAAGTAAAATTTAGCGCAAATTTTGCGTGCCACTAAAAGTTTTTAAAATTGTGTCAGTGCATTTGTGTGTGTGTGTGTGTGTGTTTAGTGCGGTAAATTCCACAAGTTTAACAAAAGAACTGCCCAAAAGTTTGGGCAACAAGGATAATAAAACGGCGCGCTGTCAGTTTGTCAGTCGGTGTGAAAAAATCCGCCCCTAAAACGGAACACATATAAAAAGGAGCTAAGCCAACTCAAAGTTTGGTACGTTGTGGCTTCACAGGAATGAAAAAAAAAAAGATGAAATAGCATTTCGAAGCACTTTTATCCTGACGTGTCCTGCGCACGCAGCACACATACACATACCACACACACACATATATATAATTAAAAGGATGCACGTGCTTTTTAGTCGAGTATCTTTAAACTGGTGTTTTTTTTTTCTTTTTAACATTTTTCGTTCTACATTAAATATTTACATTTTTGTGCATTTATAAATTTCGTGAATAAGCAAATGTGCGCAAAACTACAAAATCAACAATCAGCAAATATTTCCATGCGAATTATTTATGTAACTCGCACGTCCATGTTGCAGTTAATATTTTTTATCATTTTTCAGCGAAAAAAAAAACAGAAAGTTAAAATAAACAAATTTTTGTATGTGCGGAGGCAGCACGTGTTTGTGTTTAAATCACAACAGTAGCTGCAACAACTTGCAGCTAGTTAGTAATAATAATAATAATATTTATGTGTATATATTAGATTTCTGATTTTTATATTTTCTTGTAATTTTAGGCAGATTATGTGACTGATTTTTAAATTCATATATCTAAAATTGCTTCAGAGCAATTTCGTTTGATTTTCCTACAAGCTTTTCATGTCTGCTCTCTCGCTCGCACTGCTGCCACCTTTCGCTCGTTTTCTCACGCTCTCATCTTTGCTATGCGGTGAAGGGAAATTGCATTGAGGCTGGCAATGGCATTGGCTGGGGGTTGTTCTGCCCAAAAAAGTGCAAAAATAAAAGCTCATACTCTTGCCTGCCCACCTTCTACCACCCCTCCCCCCTGTGCCGCACAGATACATTTTCGCAGCTGCCCAACAAACCAACAGTTGATGCGTTGCCAACAAAAATGGGGGGAAAAAAAACAAGAAAGTGAACTTTGTGCTTGGCTGATTGCATTTTGGCCCTGGCAAATGCCCGTTTCTGTCACCCTCCCCCAACACTGTTGGCCAGAGTGAGAGCGAAAGTGCTGCTAAATTGTGCACAAAGTAGAGGAGAGTCCACATATATAAAGCACTGCTTCTAATTCCTTTGGCATTTCCCGAGTGCAACTGTCGACCTCATGAATTGCCGCTGTCCGAGCAGCAACATTTTTCTACAATTCTTTTTTAGTGCTACTTGGGAATGTTTCACACATATCAGCTGCTTTTAAATGCCGTATAACCGGGGGTTTCCATGGAAACGAACGCCCACAAGCTGCACTTGGCGAATCTAGAGCGAGAAACAGCTGAGTTACCCCAGGTTTTGGTTAAGTGGATAGCACTTGCTGACTACTAATTCTAATACTGACTAATATTTAAAATAGAGCCATAAACAACTGAGTTGCATTGGCTTGGAAATCGGAGTTCTTTAATTTAAATTTAAGTTTATCTTCCATTCAATACTTTTTAAGGGATCTGTTGCAAAAAAACTTAATTTGACCTTTACTTTAATTTATAAAATATTCTAAATATGATATTTAAATGTGTCACTAAATTAGCAGTTTTCTGGAATACATAATTGTAGTAAGTCATTGAGCGCTTATTTAAAGCTTGGTTGATAAAGGTTTTTATTAAATATATATTTTACTTTGACAGATTGATATGCAACCAATTTCATCGAATTATTTTTAATGAATGGTTTAAATGAATGGTTAATAATATGGTTTATTATGTATCCCATGTTAGATTTATAAGTTATTTTTAAAGTGAAATAAATAACAGTTTCTGAGCAGCAAATAGTTAAATTGTAATAATATTTAAATAAGTAGAAAATACTGAATGGTCTCAGAAGTATCTTTAAATACTAATGCAAAACTTTCCACAGTTCCAGCAGCTGGACTCGTGTTTACATAAGAATTTCAGCAAAGCGGCAATAGCCCAAGGTTAGGGATGCATAAACAATGCGAATCGGCTGAAATGCAATACGATTGAATGAATCGGTTAAAGTGGCTCCAACCAGTCCAGCCCAGTTCAAGCTGCCTTGGGAAGCTACCATAGAAACTAGCACAGATTTCCAGCAAGTTGAGGGCGGGAGGTTTGCCTGCCTGGCTCTAACAAGGACAGAGAAAGAGCGAAAGAGATAGGTGATAGCATGCACTTGAATATTACCGAACAATATATATATATTATATAGATTTTCGGCGCCAAATGAATTACATTCATTGTTAGCCCACCAAAAAAAAAAAGGAAAACAAATGAAATGAAAGAAAACTTGGCTGCATGCAATGCATGGACTAGAAATGTGTGTGTGGGATTCTCAATTTGAAGAGTGCCGGAAAATATATTCGAGCAATGCAAATGCCAAAATGTGTCGAACCGAAAATAGCATTCATTATAATTCGTATTGGCTGAGTTGGTTAACAAGTGCAGCGATTGTTTGTAGCCGTGGAAAAACACACATTTAACAGCAAAAAAAAAGCCATAAAGCGTGCAAATCGATTGCATGAATTCAATTTTATTGGCAATCAAACTGCATGATTTATGCAAAATAGTAAAGCCCCTAAACAGCTACCTCTCTTTCTCTCTCTTTGGTATACCCTCCCCCTTTAGGGCCCTCTCACATCAACCCATATCGGGTACCGCAATTCGCTTATCGATTTGCTCTGACAAACACGCCATGTCATATACGCCGCCGGTTCCCCAGTGTGCCATATCTGACGACCCTTCCTTTCCAAATAAATATATATGTATGTATGTGTGCAAGTGTGTGTGTGTGTGTGCTTTAAACTTGCCGGAGTCAGCGAAAGGCAGCTTTAAAGCAACCCCCCGCGTTCGTAACCGTGCTCGCAAGCTAAAAGGGGATGAGCCTGTCATACCCTGTAGCCTTTAATTAGACGACTTTGAGAATATGTGCTGCAAAAAGCTTTGTGCGACTATGAAATCATGTATCTATATATATAGCCTAAATTTGTCTGATTTATCTGATTTATTTTTGATTAACATCAATTTATAAATTTCGTGTAAAAGAAGTGCACAAAATAATTCAATAACAATTATAGTTGATGGTATTTAACAGATAGTATTTTTTACTTATTTGGTCACATTAATTAATGATATTTGATATTTACTAATAACAATAAGCACACATATTTTTCAAGTTCATCCCACCAATACTTTAAACAGGGTATTTACTAGTCACGCTTCCTTTTGTTTCCCTGTGGTTTTGAATATAATTTTGGCACGACGCAATTTCGCAATGTCCTTTTTGTTCGGTGTTTTCAAGTTGAGCCGCACCGAAAAGACACAAATACAAATGCAAAGCTTTTTAGGCGGTACATGTGTTTATGTGTGTGTGTGTGTGTGTGTGCAATAGGTATGTATAGGTAGCATCGCTTAAGAGGGCATACGCCTGGTATTTTCCATTCATTTAAAATGTATTTTTGTGTCAGGTCGTCGTAGCGTATTTAACAAAAAAAAAACTTTTTAGCTTATTTATTTTCATATTGCGGTTATATAATTGGGCATATATATATATATAGATATAGATATATTATATAAGTATAATTGCTAAGTTTTGCTTTTGACAAGGCTGCGATAAAAATAAAAGCTATTTGGCCTCCGTTATTGCCCCTATCTCAAGACCCCCCGTTGGCTATTATTGAGTAATTTCCTATAAAAAAATTGTTTAAGCATTGTGTTGCAGACCACTTAACGCTAGGTTAACACACACACATACACACACACACACACACACACACACATAAGCCGCAAGGCGCTGACAGGGCCAGGGCCAGACGTGTCCTGCAAATGCAAAAACTTGACAGCTTGAGCTTTTTTTAGACAAACAAATACGTCGACATTGTGGGTGGCGGTGGGCGTTTGAGCGTCGGTGGGCGTGGGTCGGCTGCCAGGTGGCTTTAACAACAACGAACCAACAACAACAATAACAAAGTGCAATGCACAAATCACAGTCAAAGAATACCCAACAACAACAATAACAACAAAAATTACAACAGTTGCGAGTCCTTACAGGACGTTTATTTTTGCGCACACACAGTTTTACGTAACATAAACGGGATTGTGTAATCAACGCAGAGTGAAAGATAGAAAACCAAGGACAAGCGAATAGCCAACAAAAATAAAAATAAAAATAAATAAATAAAAATAATAATAAAATAAATAAATAAAAATAAACTGCTGCTAGGACTGGGTCAATGGTGTTTACACAGCTTAACTATTTGTTTAGGGCAACATTTTGCATTATATTTTTCTATAAATATTTACATTTATTAATATAAAAAAATTAATATTTCCTGCGTAATTCCCACTCGCCTATCTATAAGCACAAATTGTACTTAATACGCAATTGCTGTTGGCTGTTTGAAAGACAGCTAAAAGACGTCATAGCGCATTACGTATACGCAATGTTGCAAACACCAAAGCACATCAACACACACACACACACACACACATACGCCTAGTGCGCCTCCTACACTGCCGCATTTTGGCATCAATGAAGCGGCGGCCGCAGCAGGACGCCTAAGAAAGCTTTCGTTGGCAGCTTTCAACTTTCTCTCTTTCTCTCTCTCTCTCGCTGTCTCTTTAGCCTTGTTCGCATCGTGGTGAATTTCTTTTTTATATGTGCAGCTGCTGCTGCTTCTTGCAGCACAGCTGCTTACAAACACACGCACACACACACCCACGCAGTGTCTGCCCTCTCTCTCTCTCTCACTCTCACGCTTTAGCTTCCGCATGGCATGGACTTTTGTTGGCGACAATTTTTTACTACGTCAGCAGGCGAGACGAGCCTCCAAGTAAATAGCACACGAATACATAGACACAAACTTGGGGCTTTGTATATATGTGAATTAAGTATATGTGTATATGCCTCTTATGTATGTGTGTGTGTGTGTGTGTGTGTGTGTGCGTGTTTGCCGTTTGCTTAATTTACAACGACCTTCTGCCATAGATTTGGGGGTCCCCCTACACTGAGCAACACAGTTTGAGCGTGGCTTAAAGCTAATTGTCAACAATTTAGCAATTTTTTATAAAAAATGGATAGACAATATTTTAAGTCAAAACTTAAAGGTGAAAACGCGATATTAAATATAGAAAAGATCTCTTAAAATAATAGAAAAAATGTGTGTCATAATATATTTAATTAAATATCTATAGTAAAGTAAATTAAAAGAAAATATTTAAAAATGAAAAAAAAATTAAAAAATTAAATTGATATAGATAAAACACACAAATAAATCAATGACAATTAAGCAACTTTTTTTTTAAATAAAAAGTTAATTTAGTTTTTATGTATTTATGTTTTTAGGTATTTATTATGTTGGCAGCAGCGATTGTCAGTGCGTGAACTTATTGCAGTGGCTATTAAACTGTGCCAGGTAGTGCACATACACCAACATACACACACACACGCACACATACATACATGTTGAGCAGCATATATGGGCACGTCCATTTGTCTCTTTGTGCACTTTAATTAGCAGTGACCTTTTCATGGAAAACTGTTGACATTTATGTGGGTGAACGAGTGAGATTAAAGAAGAGACAGGGCCGGGCCGGGCAGGGCAGAGCAAAGCACGGCATTTGAATTGTGTGGGGCAATTGGCAGATTACAGGTTCATAAATATACACAAAACTGGCAACTACTTAAGTCAAATAAGTAAATTAATAATGTAAAGTACGCGACCTGACACGAAATTGCACGAAACGAAAAGTTTCCTTAATGACCAACAATTAGGGCACAAATTGAGTTAACCGCCCACGCGCGAAACCCACTTGAAAGCACCGCTCAAGGACGAGCCACAAAAATGGCAACTATAACAGATTTACATATATAACTCATGGCTAAAACAAACACACACACACACACACATAGCTGCAGAACTCTGGCTAACTTATTGATCAAACAGCGAGAGTGTCCTCAAACAGATGCCTGCTGTGTGTGCGTGCGAAAGGGAGAAAGATAGAAAGAGAGAGAGAGAGAGAGTAAATAAGATATAAAGGGGGTATATTAAGCAAACTATATAGTGCAAACTATATAGTACATAAGAAAGTGAAACTGACTGACTACCTAATGACCTGTAGATAACATTTCTGATAACATAAAATTTTCAATTTAATGTTCAAATACTATAAACATATATATTTTTAAAAAGATGTCGTCAAACTATTTGGAATTAAGTCTCAATTGTGATTTTAAGTATGGTATAGTTGCCTATCATACCCGCTTTTAAACCTTTGATGGCCTAGGGTATAATAACTATGTTTGCCATTACGTTCTAGATTGAGTGCATGCAACAGCGTATGCGCTTGCCATATGCCACAATTCTTTAGAGACTTGGTTTCGATTCGCATCGAGTTTTACGGATTTTTTGCTAATTTAAGCTAATGCAATTCTTTATTGCTTCGTTCCGCACAGAAGACGGCTCGTCGGAAAGGCAATTGTCATTTAACTGCCAGCGTTGATGGCGGCCACCAAAATCATTGATGCACCGCGAAACGGTCACGAGATGGCGCCACTGAACACAAGAGCCCGCGGCGACGGCACCCACGGGGTGACCATTGTCCTGACCGCGCCGCAACGCAACTCGGTGCAATCGGTGGACATACCGGGCGAACCGGACCGGGCCGCCTGGAGCGGCAAGATGCAGTTCTTTCTCAGCATTATCGGGTACTCGGTGGGCCTGGGCAACATCTGGCGTTTTCCGTACCTGTGCCAACAAAACGGCGGCGGTGAGTATTCCATGGCTATCGCATTATCCATTAGCAGCACTCCGGTAACAGTCGTTGATCGACCAAAAATTTGCCATATCTGACACATTTTTTATTCAAAGTATTGTTTGCTTCGCGTGCGCCAATCAATGTCTGCTGTTGGCAACCCGATGATGGCTCGGAAAGCACCTGAACAGTTCCAATTACAATCCCAGCTCCACTCCCAGCTAAAGTCAATCGGCACCTGTGTACACAGTTGATAAAGCTAATTATTTGCGACTGCAGCTGCTCATATTGGGTGCAGTACCCAACCAGGGGGGGACTTAACTATGTGTTTTGATTGGGCGCCAGCAAATTATGGTTGCAAATTATCTTTGATAAAATATATATACGATAAACATTCCTGTTTTAAATGTAATTAGTATATATATACATATATAATATATAGTTACTTTTGGCATATATATATATATATATTTGAGTTCATTCACTTCAAATCCGCTCCAGTGTCTTTCACATTAACGCTTAAATAGAAACCTGAGAGCAACAACTGTTCAATGCCCTCTAAGCGATATTTACATGATTATGGCTTGGATTTTTGGGCCTTTATTACACCTATTACCGCACCTGTTCGCACTCCGTGCATACACAACCGATATCATGTGCCTGCTAAAGCTCATCGAATGCGCTGCTTTGACAATAACATTATGAGATTTAATGTGAACTAATTGCAGACCTAACGTTGGGTGAATGTTTCGTGCAGCCTTTTTATTGCGGGTGGTGGGCTGAAGGGTGGCCATTATGTGTACGCCTGCCGGAAGAGCTTAATTGGGGGGGCCACTTTTGGGGGGCGGCTTGTTCGCCTCGTGCCAAAGAACGCATTTTTATTGAAAGACACATTCCGAATCCACACGGTTCTAATTCAATTACGAACGAGGCGAAAATAAAAGGGATGATTTTTTAATACACTAACATTAAATTGAACCAAGACTGACCGACTACGTTGGCAATTAGGGCGTAGTATAAATAAACAATTAAGTTTCTTCGGGTTTTTTTTGTTTCGTTCTTCTAGGCGCATTTCTGATACCCTTCATGATCATGTTGATATTGGAGGGCATACCCCTGTTTCTCATCGAGCTGGGCATTGGCCAGCGCATGCGTTTGGGCGCTTTGGGCGTGTGGAACACGATTCATCCCTGGCTGGGCGGCATTGGCATCTCCTCCTGCATTGTGACGCTCTTCGTGGCGCTTTACTACAACGTGATCATCACGTGGGTATTCTACTATCTATTCAACAGTTTTCGGGTGAGTTCTACAGTTGCAAAAGTTGTATTCATTATTAACTTCGCTCTCTGTTTTGTTTAGTATCCGCTACCCTGGTCCAGTTGTCCGACAAACAGCACCGGATTTGATCTGGAGGAGTGCGCCAAATCGTCGGAAACCACATATTTCTGGTATCGCACCACATTGGATGCGGCGCCCTCGATGGACGAGCCCGGCGGCCTGAAGTGGTGGATTGTGCTGTGCCTGATGCTCTCCTGGACCATTGTGTTCTTCATTGTGATGAAGGGCATCCAGAGTTCCGGCAAGGTGGTCTACTTCACCTCCCTGTTTCCGTACATTGTGCTGACCATCTTCTTCATACGCGGCATCACGTTGCGCGGCGCCGGCGCTGGTCTGATGCACATGTACACGCCCAAGGTCGAGAAGCTGCTGGAGCCGACGGTGTGGTTGGATGCGGCCACGCAGGTGTTTTACTCGTTCGGCTTGGCCTTTGGCTCGCTGATTGCGTTTGGCAGCTATAATACGCCGAAGAACAATTGCGTTCGGGATGTGCTGCTGGTGTCCGTCTGCAATGCCGTCACCGCCATCTATGCGAGTGTCGTCATCTTTGCCATACTCGGCTTCAAGGCCACCGTCAATGTGGATCGCTGTGTGGCCGGGTGAGTTGAATATACTTTGTTCGGATTCTCGGGGGTCACCGCAGCACGCATCAGCGGGCAGCGTATTGGGTGGGTCGCTTAGCTGGTTCAGCAACCAGCAACCAGTTGTAACCGGCATCGGGCGGCGGCTTTTGTCTATCTTTAGATTTGTTATTTGTTCATTGATAGGCCAATCGATACGCGCTCGTCTGTCCGGCAGTCCGGCTGTCCGCCTGTCTATCAATTTGTTTCAATTAATGGGCGCTGCACAGGTTTCTGCAGTGTATGCGCACCCCTGCCCCCAGCCCGCAGCTAACCCCACCCTTGAGTTATTGACAATTGCTCTTGAACCATTTGCGTGGCCCATTTAAGCTGAGGCCGCGCCAGGTATTGTGAGCTATTGTCTTGAATCGGGGCTTGCAACCGATTTTAGCGAGTTGCTGAACAATAACCCTCGCTCTCTTTACTTGCAGCAATACGGAAATATTGATCAAGCAAGCGCTGCTGCCCTTCAAGAATGCCACCAGCGAGCAATACGAGAAAGCCATGGATAAGATTAATGCCACCGAGTTTACCAAGTTGCATCTTAGCGAGTGCAGCCTGTCCAAGGAGCTGGACAATGTAAGTAGACCAATAATAACTTCAATTAAAATAATGTTGTTAATAAGTCGGTTATTGTAAGTAACATTTAGTTTGTTATGCGTTAATCTTTTTTTTAATGTTGATGAACATATTTTTCAAATATTTGGTATTCATGTTGATTCTGCTCATTTAATTAAGTAGATGAATAAATATTCCTATCAAAAATCCTATTCTTTGATCCAGTTTTTGTTGAACTTGAATGAAAAGTCAATTGTTTTTATTACACTAATAAATACTCTGATGAAAATAATTATGATTTAAAAGATCAAGTTTACTTTCTTGAATACATTTTTTTTTATAATTTACGATTTTATTTATGATTTTCTGCAACTTAAAGATTGTTAAACTCTGTTGAAGAAATATCCTTAGTTTGGAAATCATATCGTACTTTCTTACGCTCAACCTCATTCTTTCCCCTCTATCTGTTCCCCTCTTTTCTCTTTAGGCCGCTGAGGGCACTGGCTTGGCATTTATTGTCTTCACCCAGGCCATTGTCGAGCTGCCCGGTGCACCGTTCTGGGCGGTGCTGTTCTTTACCATGTTGTTGTCGCTGGGCCTGGGCTCACAGATTGGCATTCTTGAGGGGATGCTGTGCACGTTGTTCGACATCGACATCATCAAGCGGGTTAAGAAACAACATGTCACTGGTGTGGTATGTCTATTCTGCTTTATTGTCGGTTTCATCTTCTGCACAGGTGCCGGCGAATATTGGCTAAAGATGTTTGATTCATTTGCCGGTACAATTGGTTTGGTTGTTGTTGCACTTATGGAAATGATTGCGGTGATATTTATCTATGGACACGAGCGGTAAGTTCACTCACAAATTTAACCAAAAATATCCTGCTAAGGAATAATTTCCATTATTTAATTTGTTGCAATTTCTTTTCACAGCTTTACCGAGGACATCTTCCAGATGACGGGCTATAGACCCGGTATTTACTGGCAGTGGACCTGGCGCTATATTGGCCCCGTTATCATGGTTTGCATATTGATCTCCTCAATCGTCTTTATGGTCATACGTAATCCGACATACGGCGCCTGGAATGCCGAGCTGGTACGTGAATATCTCTTTTGCCCATCAATCATTTGAATATTTATATATTGATTTATCTTTCAGGGCGTTGTTGAACAAAAGGATTATCCCAATTGGGTTATGGGCATTGCTCTGGCCATGATAATGGCTGGCGTGTTACCCATGCCAATTGTGTTCCTCATGCGCAGCTTCCAGTGCCTCAAGGTGGATTTGGACATACACCAGGGCTCCATTCGACGCAATGAGACAACTGCCTCAACCAAGGAAATGATTGACAATGATGATGATGTGAGTTATTATTGGTTGAGTCTCTCTCTCTCTTTTGAGTGCCTTCTTTTTAAGGGGGTCCTTAGTTTTATATAATAGTTGTACCTCAGTTTTAGTCCATGTTATTTGTTGTGTTTGTTTTGAACGTTTGGAAACGTACTTAAGCCAAGAATATCTTTCTTTTGTTATCTCTCTATCCTACTATAAATGTTACTAATTGTGTCTTTCTCTCACTCAATGACTCATCCCACACAATTACGCTTGTTTTTCTATTTAATTTAATATGCTTCAAACAAAAAATACCAAAAAAAAAAAAACCAAAAAATACCAAAAATTATACATTCTTCACGCTCTTATCGCGCTCAATATCGTTCAGAATTTGAGTCCGGATATGCCACCGCAAGATTTATTAGCGGCGACACGCTTCACAATTGGAGACTTTGAAGTAAGTTGTATGTTCTCCCGGAAAAACAAATTTCCCGCCCTAATCAATCCTAAAACACATTCCCCTATCAACTAGCTGCTAATCACATTCTTTTCTACTTTCTATTCTTTCTCTCTCTCTCACTCATATTATGCCTACAGAACTAGAAGCTAAAGTACTAAACACGTTTTAAGCATACAAAAAAACCTAACCCAACCTAACCTAATCTTAACTAACTCAAAAAGTAGCCTCCCAAAAAAAAACAAGGTACCGTTGCAACGCCTAACACCCACGCTGTGAGGATAAATTTCACGTGCCGTCTGCCTGAATAGAAAAACCCCCATACAAAAATCAAATCTCACCATAATCGTAATGTAACTATTCGAACCGATCCGATTTCGCCACTAAGTAAAATATGAATATTTTTAACAACGCACAGCAAACAATTAACTATAGCAACAACAAAACAAAAACAATCGCAATGCCATTTATGTATACCGATAAACGATTAACCGATTAACTTCGATAACTCGTACTCGTGAGCGCCTTCTTTACAAGAACAAGGAAAACTAAAATCGTATAACTTAAACAAAGAGCGTTTACAATTATTTACCAGCAAACTAGATTAGTACAATGTTTATAAAGTTTAGAGTTTAGACACGTAACGTTCACCTAGAAAGCTCAATGTTTAGGCTTAGGGTCTAAGTTAAGCACGGGTCGAAGCAGAAACACTTCAAATTGGCTAATGACTGTTCAGTAATGCGACTCAAGAAGGTAAAGTAATAATATAAATATTAAAAGTACCCAAATATTTTTTTTTCCAATTTTCGTATCCAGTTTTTGTTGTATTTGCGTTTGTATGTACCGAGTTAACTGATATAGTTCCTAGTACTAATTTAATCAACAGTTTCGTTATGTTTTCAAAGTGTTTTGTAAAGAAAACTGCCGCTGCAAGCGCTTTGTGCAGCGCCCTCTGTTGGCTTTTAAATAGCTTCTTGTCAGCTTAAAGCTTTGTAATATTAAGCATACGCAGCGTTGGTATACGATTGATGTTTATCAACAAACTAATGAAAATAGATATTTTTTTTTAATAAGATAATTTTAGAATGTTGAATATATGTATTATACTTAATCAAAGTACTTTTGTTTAAATAGATATTTATGCAAGCTCTTTTTAAAAATATTCTTTACTATGATCATAGGACGACGATGAGGATGACGATAACGACTTTAGTGGGCCTGCCTTGGGTGGTCATGTGAAGACCCAGAGCGATTTCTCCGAAGACGATGAGGAGGATAAGCCGATGACCATGCGAATGATGATGATGCGTCCAACAACGAATGCAACAACGCCCCTGAAGAACCTCGGCGGCAATCGTCTAAATGTGCCAACAAGCAGAAAGAAGAACTACAACAGGAACACCTACGATGTGTAGAGAAGCAGCTTGCAGGGGGTGAATTGGGTAAAATGGATTTAAAAAAAAAATACCTAAATATATATAGAACAACACGCTATATATAAATCTGATGCTGCGAAGGAAATTTGCGCAAAAACAATTTATATATATACAATAAGTATTTTAACATAATTTAATTTAAAACCTAAAGTTAAGTGAATAAAATCTAATTAACAAAGAAAATTAAAAAAAAAAATTATAAATATGTAAAACGAAATTGTTAAAAATAATATTGCAGAACACTCACACACACTCCCATACACACACACACGCGCACAGACACAACTAAACTATGTACAATGAGCTACAATTGAACTAAAAAACGGGTTATTCGAAGAAAGTTAAAATAACATTTATAATTTTTGTTGCCCTAGCATTTAGTTGAAAAAATGTTTTTAGGCTTTAACTGTTAAGCACAATGCATATGTATTTGTGTCTTTATGAACCCTATATATATATATATATATGCATTATATACTATATAACTCAGTTGTAAAGCCAGCCTAGCCAAGAGAACTTTTAATTACAAAACGCTTTTGTAGTTTAACCCAAAGAAACTTTTAACCAAACGCATTTCCAAGAGTTTAACTCATTATTTTTATTTACTTAGTAGCATTCAGTTTCAAGTTGAACTTATCACGCCCAAAAATATATATATATATAAATTCAGTTTAGCTCTATACAAAATAAAAATATATACCTATATGTTTATGTATAAACACAAAAGTATTGTAATAATAATAATAAGAATTAATTCAGAAAATGTAAAATGAAAACAAAACAAAAAGGTTAATTAAGTTATTAAAAAAAAACAAATTCTAGTTCAGTTGTTAATGGCAAAAAATAAAACCAAAAACCAAATAATACTATAATTACACACTGACAAAAATAGACAATTGAAATAGAGCATGACATGTGTGATATTCCTAATAATATCCTCCAATTGTAGTCTAAGAAACATCATCAATTAGTTGTTCGTTTAATATTTAATACTTTATATTAACATGCAGCCACTTGCTTTTAATGTAACCTAATATTATGAGAACTTTTTGTATTATTTTCTGCCTACATATAGTTCAGTTCCTCGAAACATTTCTTAAACACACACACACACACATATATAAAATCACTGAAAGTATTTTCTTAAATTCAAACCAAAAACAAAATAAAAAACTGCTGTGAATAGTTTTTAGTGGTTGTAAAGTTCTATTACAAGAAGAAGCAAAGAGGGGTTACACGAAAAATAAACGTTATGAATAATAATTATATAAATATAGTTCTTAAGATGGCATTAAAATCTGATCTGATTGGCAAAAAACTCACTTACCTAAGTTGATTTGAACAGGTTCTGAAAACATAATCCTATTTCAAATTCGGTTTCCGCAAAGCACTGCAACAGGTTTTTATAAACAATCCACAAACACACACTCACACACGATCACAACCATAGAAACCGTAGAAATTCTCAACTTTGGATTAGGCGACACAACTGAAATCAAAAGAATATGGAATTTTTTGAAGTACTCGTAAACGGCAAACGTTGAAGACAATAAGATATATAAACAAAAACAAATACTAAAAAAAATACTTATGATATGAGCCTCGTCGAGATTTGTGAACGTGGGCCACCGACTGGACCGATTCGATGGCGCGCAACTTTATACAGAGATTTTTATTTGGAATTTTTCGAAAAGATTTTAAAACCAAAATAAATAGAAAAAAGGTGAACAAACATATTTTATTTTCAGCCAATGCGACTTATAAATATTAGCCGGGTGGGTTATAAAAAAAAAAATATGAAAACCCGCTTAAAGTTCGATTTATGTACCTTGCTAAGACACACAGATCGTTGGTTAGTTGGCGTTAGTATTGAAAGGGTATTGAGAGTTGGAAAGCTAAACAGTTGTTTTGTATATGATAGGTATATGAAATCTGTTGACATACTTAGAGAGCAGCTCAATCGAACTCAAAGATTTATATATATTAAATATAACGAAAAGTACTCGTAAGTGTTATAAAGATAACGCTCCGCAGAAAACCAGAATTAAGACGAAAACAGCATTCTAACGTGACAGTTAAGCCCATCACCCATATCCATCATATCCTTGCAAAAAACAAACCGTAAACCGAAACTAAATAGTTACCAACTTTAATTGTATAGTTTATCACCTACTGCTAAAATCGAACAAACGATACTATAAACATATTGTATATCAATTATTGTCGTAGTGCTTAAGAGAACTAGGCGATATTTTTATACATATATATATATATACTATATATGTATATATGTATATGTGTATGCGAACAACATGGACTCGTGTAAATTTGATTGTATTTAAAACGTAAAGTGAAATTATTTATGTGAAACATTATTATGATATACGCAGGTAATTATTATTATTAAAATAAACATATATAAAGAATAGTGCGTTAAGTTCAAGAAGAGAGCAAAAACGAATATTCAAGAGATTGTTATTTATTGGTGGCTTCCACTGGGTCGCGATATTTTGTTTCGTTTCTGTTTATTTCCAAAGAGTTTCAAAATGCAATTTATTGCTTTGGTTTTATATTTCAGCATGCTCGGAATTTTCTAATAGAAACAAATATGATAGTTAAAAAAATGAATAACATTATAAAATTCTATTTAAATTTTAATACAGTGAATTTTATTTATATATTTTTAAAGCGTGCTGCGAAAAATTCCAAAAAATAATTATAGTACTTTCCACTTGATCTCGAAAATCGTATTTATTGAATATTTTACATAAAAGGAACTAAATGGTTGGTGTCGCAGTTTAGTGGAAGAAACAAATTCGGTTTTATTGGATAGCTTAGGTTATTACCCGTAATGACCCTACTGCAACTTTCTCAGTTGTTTACATTAATTTTTTTCGTTCTGTTTTGGCACTTTGCACTGAGAGCGAAAAACCTCATTCACAGATTAGGCTTATCGCTGGGTTCAAGTTCAGTTCGTTTTGCAGCAAAAGTGCAAAAGCGGCATTTGATAAGTTGATAATGGACATAATTCTCATTTTTCTCTCTCTCCTCTCTCTCTCTCTCCATTTTTATCAGCTTTTATCTTTAATTCTCCCATTCAACAGCTCATTATGCAAATGCAGCGTCTGTGACCTTAATTCAAGCAATTAGATTGGTTAAAGCATTACAAAATGTAATTATGAATTTCCATTAAATATGACATTGAACCACTAAAGAATCCTATTTGCATGCAGGAAAAACCATATTGATATTTATCGAATAATAATTGCAAGTATATGAAATTGTTCTTAACATGATATAACAACCAGTAGATGCTCTTTATTTAATTGCATAATTAATGTTTGATTTTTTATGAATAACTGAACAAAAATACCCTACACAGATTGCAAAAAAATTGTTTTTTTCAAATTTTTTTTGTTTTTTTTTTGTTTTTACATAAAGTATACAAAAATATTGCCATGAAATATTTCGCCTGCGATCTTTAGCAAACAGCGCAAAGCCGTATTTTTAATTATTTCTTCTAAACTGAATATCCCTTATACAGCTGAACAGGGTATAATAAAATGAATTGTTTAACGAACTTAGAACAAAATGAATAAATATTTATGATATTGTTTATGAAAAATATATTATTCAAATTTGTTAACCGATACGAGAACGATTAGCAAATACTCTGTAATTTAGGCATGTTTTATAAATAGCTAATTAACGTTGTTTGCGGATTTCTGTAGCAAACGATGGGCAAAAATATACAAAAATAAATAGCTCGGGCGTTTCGCTATTAAATAAACCAAGATTTGTATGGCTTTAAGTAGTAAGGATTATCCTTTCATGCTTGCAGCACATAATTAGTTACAAACTTTGGTGACAGGGTATTTAAAACACCTTCAATTATTGATATTAAATTTTAAGCCCCTCAATCAATATACCCTTCTTTAGGCCCATATTGTAGGGTATCACAAATCAAAGCCACATAAAAATATACGATAAGCAGCTGTTTTGTACCGTTTTTTTTTTGTTTCTGGTTTGATTTCATCTGATGGATGATGTCGTAAGCGTAATTCGGGGCAGACATCGCGCGTTCCACGGCCCACGGGCAATGGGCCACTCTGATAAGGAAACAGTTCATATGGATCAGCGGGATAGATAGATAGAGAGAGAGAGAGAGAGTGATTATAGATGAACTGAAAGAATAAATAAATAAATGGCAGCAGGAGGCGCGGCCTCTGGCGCATGCCGTAGACGGCACGTAGCAAGCGGGCGGGCGGGCAGTGTGGGCATGGCTCTTATCTTATCAGCAAGCCGCCCTGTGCATAAAAACAGAAACGGAAAGAGCGAAAATAAAGCCAATACACAAACACACACATATGAAATGGTAGACGAAATTGTATGTACTCTCAGCAATATGTAGTACATCTGCTACTAAAGCGCACCGGCTGACATAGAGTTTCAGTTTCGATTGTTGTGTGAACGCAGCAACAAGTGACCGGCAGCAGCAGCAGCAGCAGTAACAGCAACAGCAGCAATAGTTGCAGCAGCTGTTTATGTGAATACTGAAGCGCAACAAGTGCCACAGCCAAAGGAAGAGGGAAAGGAAAGAAGGCGAGAAAGAGTAGCAATTGCTGAAAGCGCGCCACGTTCCTTCAATTAGCCTGTGCAGCAATATTTAAATATAAATTCGCATTAAGTCTTGCAATTTGATCAAATTAAACGACAGCCAGAGACGAAATAAATTCATTAAACGACGGAATTCAATTGGCAGCCAGCAGAAAACAGCTGAGCAAGTAAAAAAGGCAAAACAAGTAAAGAAAAAAAATAAACAAAATAAAATAAAAAGTGAAAGGAAATCTTCAAGAAAAAAAGGGCAAGTGAAAATCAAGTGGAAATGCTGTTCAAAGGCGTGCAATTGCTTCGCAGCGGGTGAGTTTATATATACATATATAATTATATATATATCAGGGTGGCATTGTCAGACTGTGGTTTGTCCAGGGTTAAGGCTACGGGCAGATTAAACTATTGCGCTGTCGCCTGGCATTGTGTGGCCTACTTCAATTACGTTCAGTTCAACTCTGCAACTAGTTCTAGTCACGTAAGCTCCTTATTTCGTTAATAACCTACCTCAAGTTTAGTCTATGTTTAGCCGAAGTTTAGCCTTCTTATCGCAGAGATAACTCAAATCCTAAGTTCATTCAGCTCGAGAAGAGGAAAATTCCAAGCAGTAATTCCCAAAGCACAGTTACGGCAAATACACACACACACACACACACACAGACACGCATAAATACATATATATGCTTCCACACAGCATTCGCCACAAGGGCATTAATACTGTTGCCGCAGATAGTCCACAGATCAATGCTCTCGGTTGGGCGCAATGATGATAACAACAACCACAGAAGGCAACGTTTGTCTTGAGTGTGCCGAAGATTTAATACGCTCACTGTAATTAAGCACGTGTGTGGCACTGTGTAACTGTGGGGAGCACATGCTTTTTTGATCAAAAAATTCAAAAAAATTTTACTTCTCAAAATGGATATATTTTGAATGTAGAATCAATCTATATGAGAAATCATGATCAAAATGCCATCATATGTGAAATTCGGTTCACTTTTGGCAAAGTTATGGGGGTTTGAAGTATGGGAGCTATGGATTCCAGAGCTTTACTTGTCAAAATTTTTGTCAATTTTGGCATGATTTTTGACCAAAAATTTGACCCCTTCAAAATCACTTTAAATGTTGTTTTTTATGCTAATTTTCACAAATAAAATCGATTGAAAATATAAACTCGGGATTCTAAATCAAAAAAAAAAAAAATTCAAAAAAAATTTATTTTTGAAAATGCATATATTTTGAATGTAGAATCAATCTATATAAGAAATCATGATCAAAATGCCATCAAACGTGAAATTCGGTTCACTTTTGACAAAGTTATGGGGGTTTGAAGTATGGGAGCTATGGTGTCCAGAACTTTACATGTCCAAATTTTCGTCCGTTTTTTTACCTCTCTGCGCTGTATGCTCGACGACTCAATGGCCGGCGGCAGTGCGCGTCGATACTCCAGCTCGGAGCTGCGTATCATCTTGGCTGGCGGCAGCAGATCCTCCGCCGGCTGTTGGTTCTCCTCGGCGCGACTGAGCGTGGTCACCTTGCGCACAATGTGCGTGGTGACACGCCGATGTCCGTTGGGCGCCCGCTGCGATGTCTTGGTGCTCTCCACACTCGAGCCAAGCACCTCCGTCGAGATGCGCTTGTTGCGCGTCACCTGCTGATAGCTGGTGCTGGAGCTGGCGCCACTCGAGGGCACCAGAGCACGACTGCCGCCGACAGACGGTCGCCGGCCCACCGCATCCTGAAAGGTGACGGTGCGCTCGAAGTTGCTGCGCTCGTGGGGCAAGGTGCCCGCGGGCGCCACGCCCGGATAGTCGGTGATGACCGCTTCAACGGTGCGCTCGCGTTTCGTTTCATGGCGATAGCGCAGACTAGAGTCATCAATGTTGGTCGTTATGGCCGGTCCACGGGTGGTGTGCACCACCTCACTGCCGCCGCTGACAAAGGGCTGGCCGCCATTCGTTTGCCGCACCAGCTGCTGAGTGCGCTTCAGCGTCGACTGCGAGCTGGAGGTGGAGTGCATGGTTCCAGTTTCGATTTGGACTCCAGCCTGTGTTCGTTGTCGCTGTTTTGATCGTTATCGTTATCGTTGCCGTCGTTGATTTATCGTTTCGTTTTTGCACTTCTTTATTTTTTATTCCTTTCGTTTTGTTTTCGTTTCGTTTCTGCCTCTCTTGGCTTCGTAATTTTTGCTATTTTTGTGCGTGATTTCAAAAATCATTTTAATTGTTTAAACCGCACCACTTCTTGAACACACCCCCGCTAGCCCCGCTTTTCGTGCTCACAGACAATTGAGTTGCCGGCACCGCAATTTGCGTTTAATTAAGTCAAAAGCCGGCCAAAACCAGCGGCAATAGCAACAACACCGGCACCGGATGTCTTGTTCTTTGCTGTTGCCACTGCGAAAAAAAAGCTAGCCCAAAAGCACCCATAGAAGGGGGGCACATGCCCCATGATTCTTGTTGTTGTTGTTGTTTTTGCTGCTGATGATGAGCGAATTATTTATGTCTTGTACGTACACATAATTATCCAGCCAACCAACTGCCAGAGACCGCCCGTCCAATAGTCTAACTGTCTTTGGGATCTTTTTTTTCGTTGCCCTAACAAAGGGTATTAGAAATTTGTTGGGAATTATGTGCCACAATAAAGAGGTAAGAATTTAACTTTATATTTATCACTTTATATCAGCCAAATTGTATAAACAATTATATCAGGCAACCAACTGAAATGTTAGTTGATTTGCCTTGGGGATTATTTTATGATCTAGCAGAGAGTAGTATAAATATCTTTAAAAGTTTGTTACAATCCATGAAGAAAGAAGATCAAAATCAATTTGCCTAAATAAAAAACATAATTCATCCAATAAATATCTATTGTAATATTTTGCTTTGGTGTAGATAGTGTCACAAGGATTATATATCGATATATATACGTTTGAATATATATACGCTTAGCTTATAGAATCTGTTTTTTTATGCCTTTCTAGTGGACTTAAGACCTAAATTTTTGCATAAAAAAATGTCTTCAATCTTTAAGTGGAACTAGCCTTAACTGATTTACATCTCCCAATAAAAATTCAGAAAAAAAACTTTGCAGAAAGTGTATCTTATATTCGCTATATATAATAATCTTTTAAATTTATTATTTTCCATTTATTTTTTGCACAAAGGAAAAAAAAATTGCGAAGTGTTCATGTGCACGGCCCAACAAAGCCGCGGGGCACAAACCACGACAACAATAACAGCAACAAAAAAAAACAACAACAACACTTACAACAAACGAGACAACAACCAGGCTAATTGTGAATCTAACTAATGTTTATTTTCGCAAAGGCAAGGGAACATTGTGGAATGAAACACGACATCTGCCATTCCACAAACCATTCACTTTAGTGCTAAAGCTAAATTTCTTTTGTTTCCTGATTAGATCAGAAATGTTTAACAAATAAATGACGCGAGATTTCTAGAAAGGTTTATTGCTTTTTTTTAAATTATTTGGACAGTCTTTTGTTGTTAGGCGTGATAAGCAAGGCCGTTTGATATGATATCAAAAAGACAGCTATAAATGCATTGGATTTTATTATTTTAAACCAAATCTAATCTTTATAGCTCAAGATCAAACTGAACAACAACAACAACAACACAAACAGCGAGTGGTTTGGCCAAAATGTGCGCCCACCCGCAAAAGCGAAACATATCATTGAAAGGCGACGCCTGCGCAGCGCCAACAAATGCGTGACATGGCGGCCAACAGCTCCTCCCCACACACATCAAATAATAACCAAGAGATGTATGGTGTAGTATACCTGACTGGAAGATACCCTACGTAACTAGGTAACAACCTAAAGAATGCTGCTCACCTATTTATCAAATAATTTTCCTTAAAAATACTTTATGTGAATCTAACGAAGGTCTACATACCAAATTTGGTATGCTCTGTTTTAAATATTACAAAAATACACTTAATAAATGTGAACTGTTC
Organism: Drosophila melanica; assembly: GCA_004143765.1. Classification (NCBI taxonomy): domain Eukaryota; kingdom Metazoa; phylum Arthropoda; class Insecta; order Diptera; family Drosophilidae; genus Drosophila; species Drosophila melanica. Next base: position 28,747 of record SCDT01000023.1, on the reverse strand, counting down.
ATCGATATTTATCGAATTTAACAAGAAATGTCAAAAACGTGAATCTTTATGCAATGTTTCTTGTATATCGCACAAAAATCGTATGCGAAAACACGATATTTATCGATTTCACGACAATTAGGTATATTATTATGCAGTTCCCTTGTTAATACAAAGCTCAGATAAACATAGCTTTTAATGTTCATCGAAACACTTTTTATCATAGAGTAAATGCTTCTATCTGCATTATTTTATTCATGTGCACACAACCATCAAAGCCACTTTAATCGCATACAGGGTATAAAAAAATGCTAATTGCAACATTATTAAAAATAAATACAAAAAAAAAAGCTGCACCACAGATAAGTGTTTTAGGTGGCTTGAAACTTGGCTTAAAAGCGTATATTTTTTTTTTTTGGCCTTAAGTGTGCGGAGGCGACACTAAGAGGCGTTAATAGCTTGACATTTTGAATGGCTTTGAGCCGCAATCAGCAGCAGCTGTTCTCTCTACTGGCTCTTGCCTATTTGGGAGGCTGGCTACTGTTTGAAGTCGACGACAGTTAAGAGCTGTTTAGACAATATTATTGCCGAATTTGCATTGTTTTTGTGCGCGCAATGACAACACATAAATTCGAATCATACAAACAATGCAAAAAGATGAAGCAAAATCACGTTTAAAAATTGGCAAAAACTTTAAAAATTATGACAACTGCAAAAATTATTCTACATTGTATTTGTTTTGTTGTTTTTTTCCTACAGAGCGCTGAACCAGAACTAGCTCGCTTTGAAAGAGACATCTCCATATGGCTGGGCACGTCATTATTTGTACAGCTATTACAGCAATATACTTTACTGCTTATTTGTTGGTCAAACATTAACAGCAACAACAACAACAACAAGGCGCACAGCAGACAAACTTGAGAAATGAACTCGTCATATAAAAAAACTTAATTGAAAGAAAATTGAATTCAATTGCATTCAGATTGAAATCAATTGATAGAGGCGGCATTTAATAAATCAAAAATAACGATACTGCAAGCGTATTAATGACTTAAGACAAGCGGAGCGGAAGGGGGCGGAAGGGGGCGGCAAGTGGGGCTGCTACTGCGGCTGTGGCTGCGGCTGCGGATGCTTCTGGCAAGATATAAATCCAAAATTGAAATTGAAATTGAAGCTCAGCGTCGCATTGTGTGACATCATGCAAAAAGAGTTTTTTTTTATTATTATTGTTATTTGTTGTTGTTTATGTTTCTTATATTTGTTGTGTCTTGATTTTATATGTTTGTGGTTTGGTTTTTTTGTAATTTTTATTGGTTTTGTCTTGCACATCAAATTTTTTAACACTTTTTTTTATTGCTTTTGGTTTGTTCTTTTTTTAATTTTTATTTATTTGTGACATTTTTAAAATATATTATTTTAATATATAATTGTGTAATATATTAAAATGATATACTTTAGATCATTTTTATTTATTTAATTTAAATTCATTTATAAATTTAAATAGTTTTAAATGTAAATGTTTTTGTTTGATATAAATTATATTTTTTCACAAATCAAACGCGCGAATTTTCAATTTATTTTTTAGTCCCAACTGTTGGACAGCGTTGAAAAACGCACGCGACAATTGAGTTCAGAGTTCAAACCGCTGAGCTCCACGCTTAGATAGGCATAGGTATTTTGTATTTTGCAATTTATAGATACATTTTCAAATGTATCTAGATAGTTATTTGTATGTATATAAAGAGAAGATATATGCGACAGGGGGCACTAACAACAAATGTGTGCGGCGACTCGACAACGACTAAACGCGATCGGGCCAAGTTAAAACGCTTAAAGTGTTGCTCTGGCCAGGTGTTTACGGGCGACGCCGTCGCTGCCGTTGCCGTTGCTGCTGGCAGCGCGGCCAGCGTCAGGTGGCGAGAATAGAAAAGCAAAAACAAAAAAGCACACGCGCTTGAAACAAAATGGAATTGGCACAGCAACAACAACAACAACACCAACACGAACCGGCGTTGGCGTACCAAAAGCAAAGCAAAGCTTTAAATAAAATATTTTGGAATTGGAATTGAAATTGCGATCGTGCTGACAGCCAGCAAGCAGCTGGTGCGTGTGTGTGTGTGTGCGAGTGTAAACATGTGTGTGTGTTGGTGTTGACGCCGACGTCGCTGCCAGCAGCCAACCCCGTTATGGATTGCTGACTTCGAGCTCTGCGCTCCTACCGCATGACGTATGTATTTACAGGTAACAACAACAACAACAACAACTCTGCTACACCCGTGTGTCTGTGTGTCTGTAGCAGCCATGGCAACCAACACCTACGCCAACGCAGCGCCGCAAGAACAGCAACAACAACAGCTGCCAACGCTGAACAACAACGAAAAACATGCAAAGTGAAGGTTACAAGAGCAAAAACAATTTAATGACAGGATCGACTAGTTGATACGCTTATATCAAACTGAAAGTATCCTTTAAGCAAGCAACCAACAGGACATCTCATCTTTTGTGTCTCAACTGATCTCACAAAAGGATCGAAATTCTACAATTCTTCCAAAAGTTCATCCAAATAGAAATATTGATCTATCAGGACATATGGATGACATACTCGATGACATGTCAGGGGATTAAGTGACATCTTAAGTGACATGTCTTTACTGATGTCACAGAACTACATTTTTAAATCAAATTTTATTGCTATGGTAGCTAAGAACATATCCAGCATATCCAATTAACTTGAGCTTTTATCGATATCTTTATGGTCGACACGGTTTTTTCAAAAGAAACAGTTTTATAGGCAAACAAAAAGATAGCTGGGTAGACAGACAAGCAGCCGTATAGTCGTCAATAGCTGGCTTATAGACAAACAAACAAGATTAGATCAATCAGCCGTTTTATCTGCCGATCGTATATATAGTCTTTATAAAGTCGCACTTTACCTACTTAAGTTCGCACAACTTTACGACAAGTTTTATTCCTTTTAAGACCACTTTATGGCTATAGGGTATAAAAACAAAAGAGTTACATAACTTCTTGTGGCGCCTTTACTACAAAGTTGTTGCTGCTGTTGTCATTTGTTGTGTTGTGCGTTGTTGCGGTAGCAAAGATTTGCCGTGTTGCTACAATGTTTGGTTGGCTTCTCTTCACCTTAAATACCCAAAACATCAGTTGGCTACGTCATCTCAGGTAGTCGTTTTGGTAGTACCTTGCGGCCACAAATAGCAAACAACACAAAAGCCAAAGCCATAGAATGCTCATAACAACAATAAGAATACCACACACACACACACACTTTAAAAAAAAAACATACTCCGGGCGAAGCCAGAAAGAACAACAAGTTTTGTGATTAAGAACTAACGATTTGCCCAGTCGCACAGTGGGTCAAGTTGGATTGTAATCGGAGACCAAATGGTAACTAATTAGAGGAGACATCACATCGCATCATGACCCCATGACATTTTAGTGTTTTTTTTTGGCTAGCTTTGGCGTTTTTGCACACAACTAAATTGGGGAAGTAATTTGAATTTAAATTTGAATTTGAAACTCATAACATATCACGACCAAGTCATTACACAGCTGGACAAGCTGCTCACTGGGACTGGGCAGCCAGGCGAACCCACGGCGTGACCCAAAAAGAAAAAAAAGACCTAAGACAGACCACAAAAGCGACCATCACTTTTTTTTACAGGTTACACAAGCGAAAAGAAAATGCTGGGAAACTAATGAAACCCAACGAAATGGCAACAATAGAAAGAAGCAGAGGCTTATGCCAATTGGCCGGATTATATGTGTACTAAGAGTGTACTAAAATTTAAATTGCGCCTAATTTTAAACCTAAAGTTAGAAACATACAAGAACTAAAGCACTGCACGTGTTTTAAAGTTGTATTAAATTAATATTTAAACAATGTTTTATTATTTATTCGCGACAAATACTCGCTTAGAATTCGAGAAACTCCTTTAAAGATAAGAAAATCCAACTTTATCGAGCTGCAACTGCCGACTACAAATACATTTATGCGATGATATCTCAGCTTAGAATTTAGAACTGATCTAAATGTTGTTGTTTTTAATTAATACTAAAACAATTTTCCATAAATTTTCTATCCTAAAAGCAATTAACAATATTGTTAACTATTTAATGTTGTTCATGTTTTAAAATGGAACTAAAATTGTACTAAAATAGTATTTTAAAAAAACCAAACTATTAATTAATGCTAAAACATATGACTTTTTAGGTCTCGTTAGGAATTTTAAAAAATTGTTTGACAATCGATCAAAAAGCTAAACAGTGCTATAAATTAACACTAAGCTGCACTAAAATGCATTTGAAGCAGCAATTAAAACGCGTTCAGGGCATATTCTAATCATTTTACGGCCCCAAAAATGGTCACACAAAACTGTCACCGCAACGCCGCAAATGGCGTCTAGAAAGTGTAATTGATGCGAGTGGGTGTTGAAATCTCTATAAAAGTAGCACTTGCATGCGAGACGGGAAATGCCGTAACGATTGATTTATGTGTGGTAGCTAAAGGTAAAGCTCCCCTCCACTCCCCACACACACAAACACACACATGTATGTAGGTATAAATGCAACGTATTAAAAGGGGGGTTAGGTAGGCAGACTGACAGTTGGGAAGTCGCCAAGCATGGGCTAATTAGCATGTTACATGCCCGACCAGCCCGTGTCGCCCTACATGGCAGGGAACTACGTATGTTCCGTACTACCTGCTTAAATATATTTATTAACCAAGCACATGCATATATAATAATATATATTTATATATATGCGTTTCATTCAGCGCACAGTCAGCAGCTTTGAAGATGCGTTGCGAAAGTTTGCTGAATATTTAAGCTGATATTTGCTGCCAATTGAATTGCAAATCTAATTAGACAGAGTGCAGCTTGGAATTATTTGAAGGGGGGAAGTTTTTCACTGAGCTCTGACTGTCTTATTAATACGAATGTGATGCAAGACAGTAAACAATTGTGCATTATCTATGTAATTGGTAGTAATTTGAGCAACGTTTTGCACTTGAAACCTGCTATTTGTGGTGGCTAAACAAAATGCAATCAAAAAAATAAAATGCAAACGGGAAGCGCTGCACAGTCCAAACAGTAGCTGCATGTGTTTGCAATTAGATCCGTAAACCCCAATGACACGATTAAAATCGTAAATACATTTTTAACGATTTGTTATCGATACGTAAACAAATCGGTTGTGATTTTCGTTTACATGTCAATGGGAAACGTAATATGGAATGCCTAATATGGGCAATTGCTGTTGCAAGAAAAAAAAAATGTAATCCAAGAAAATAAAGAAACCCGTTTTGAGGCTTATAAAAAATTCTGAAATGCTTTAAGAAAACTATTTATTTATATAAAGAAGAACATTTTGATTTTGCAATAGTATACAGAATTTTAATAAGGAATACACCTCTAGAATTCTTTACCAAATATTCCAAAATATCTTTTTCAAGAAGTCTTTCTCAGCTAAAATGCAAAAAGAATGCATGTTTTCCACCGATTGCTTAAGAAACAGCTGTATAATTCTCAAATCTGTAGCACAATAATTGAACAATTCGATCGTTATGTTATGTGAACTTAAGTGTGGGCACGTCATTTGACATGCCAAATATGTAACATTCCTGGCTGCTTTTACTGTCAACAGCGAAGCGTGTGGGCTCGTCATCAATAAAATTAAATTCTTTATGCATTTGAAAATAAAAAATAAAAATGTATATGTATTTGTATTTGTTAGTATAACGAGAAACTGGCTGGACACTGAGAATATCATTGTTGTAAACAGAGATACGTACTTGAGCTGTAGCGAGTATCTGTTGTTCAAATGGTTGTTATTCAAACGTTCATTCATATTAATTATAGATGTGAATTGAAACACGTTCGAACCGCATGTAAGATACGTCGTTTCGATCTCAACTGATCTTTGCTTATATGGCTAGCTTAGTATTTGCATACGAAAATGCGGAATATTTTTTCATTTTTTCTTCAAAGATTTTTTGCGTGGTTGGGCCTCGCTGTCTAATAGCTGGCCAACGAGTATAGATTAAGTGTATTTGAATGTTTGAATGAATATACTCAACCTGTTTGCAGGCATTCGCGCCATATTTGTGCAAAAGCTGCCAAAGAGTTTTATTAATGGAAACGAAATGGCAAACATTTAAAATGTTGCGACCAGATATATGCATATATATATTTTCGATTTTTTAGCAGCTGCCCACGCAGCATAAACAATATTAAGTCATCTGTGTCATAAATTAAGGCATATAAGTGCATTTTTAGTCAGCTTCTTGTAGTTCTGCTTCAGCTGGCAAGTTCGTTGCTTGCGTTGAAGTCTTTCGTTTGTTTTTTTGTTTTTTTTAGTACGTGACACTTTTGACGAGGCGGGTCAGCAACAGCAGCTATATAGCTATAACTATAGCTGATGTCATGGCCAGGGCAAAAACAAAATGACTTATTTCAGTTGCTTCAAGCCTTTTGTTGTTGTCGCTTTTGCTTTTTTTTATTTCAGAAATAATTCTCTTTTGTATTGTTCATTTCCACCTGCCTTGAAGGCTAGAATCGGCTGTCATTGACTTTATTGTAACACATACCGCGACGTCTTATAATAAATCAAATACCAAATGGCTTTCAGCTTCAACGGGGCGCTGATGACGTGAGAATTTGCAGCTAAAGCTGTATCTGTGTGTGTCAAAAGTAACTCAGATACTTTCTTTGACAGCGCTGGAGAGGCGCAAAAGGGTGTTTTGGGTCTGTCGTTGCTTAACGCTTGGGAGCTTTGGCTAAACATCAAGTGGTATTATTTTTTTTTTTATTTATTTTTTACTTTTATGGTAATGTGCCCAAATATAGCGAGCGCATCTGTATCTGTCGGATGCGCAAAATATAAAAAAGAAACACCTGAGCTGTGCCCAACCTGAGCGAAAACGAGCGTTGAATAATGTGCAAAATTGCTTGGAAAATTAGCCACGAGTTATAATGAAAACGTTTGTCAGACGTAATTCGACATAGATTTCACAGATTTTTTTACCAAGTTTAGCTATTTTTCGCTAGCGGCACTCTTTCATGCACCTTAACAATGGGTAAGTGCGGGTATATCAAATTTTTTTGGAAGAAGAAAATGTAGAAAAAAGTTGGAGGAAATGGTGTAACTTTTGTAAAAGTATTTCTTATTATATTATTAGCTTATGAAAATTTGCTTTTTTGGCTTTCTTGAGACTAAAAATATGCTTAGTTAGTAGCAGATTTTTTTTTATAAATTTTCAGATATTGGTAAAAAGGCAAATTATTATTTAGGCACAATCACAACAATTATTTAAAATACTTTTTATATTTGAAAGTATTTTTAATAATTTGAATTTACAGAATAGCTGCCCGTCGAGCTTACTCGTCTATCATATTTAAGTCAGCTAAAGCCATAAATTTATATTTTTTTTATGCTTAAATTAAACAATTGAGCGCACAGCTTAACAGCAACTAAGTATTTTCAGCTGACGGAAGTCAGCGCGCGCTTTAAAGTCAAGGTAAAGGCCTTAACTTGGCTAGCTAGCCTCAGATACCTCGGATCACAAGCCCGCTCACAAACTCCCCCCTTCTAAAACTCGGAGCTTTTGTGGGTGTTTCATAGATCACAGCGATTAGTTTTTACAGCAAAATTTATAACTTAATTATAGCCAAAGCAGCGTTACAAATTGCCCCTGGGTTTGCTGGCAAATTGTTGGCAATTTATTAGCTTCGGTTTCGCTTCAAATTAAACATTTTGTATTTTGCACATTGACCTATAAAATGCGCCATTTAATTGAATTTAATTCATACACCCGTGCCCACACCCAAAAGCACACAAAACAAATAACAATGGGAATATTTATGCAATTGCCGTATAAATAGGCATTATGTCATAATTTAAATTGAACCGAAACGCGATCTCAAAACAAGATTTCGAAAAGTCGCCTCAAAGAAAACAATTTGTGATTTAAAGTGCAATTTGAAATGCAAAATAGCACATTTAAAATTCAGATTCAATTCAGATCAAATAGAAAAGTGTTCTCAATTTGTTAATGATTAAAGCAAACGATGTGTAATTTATTTAAATTGCCCTGCGTGGGTGCTGCTGAAGATCTGTAAATTGCCGCTTAAATGTAAATAAATAAAAATCGAAACTAAGCTCAAAAATAACAAATATTTGAAATGAAAATATTTAAAATTGTTAATATTAATATTTTTTTTACAAATAATTGGGAATGAGATATATTTGATGTCCATATAAATTTGGCTTGCATTGCCTTAAATAAGCATAACAGCGAACCCCTTAAATAAACTTGCGCAACTTGATTATACCCTTTTGTTTTTGGCGCAACCATTTTTGGGTTATAGGGTATATACATACATATATGTGTTTATAATAAGCACAACAAGAAGAAATATCCTTTTAAGTCGCGTTCACAAATTTGCATTGCGCACAAGACGAATGAATAAATGACATCAGCAGCAGCAGCTCAGATACAGATACAAAGATACTTGAGATACACAGAGACACCCGCAACAGGCAGGCCGCAATATACATAAATCCTTGGTTAACGACAATCGCGAAGAGAGGGTGCGGCGACGATCGAGGAGAGGGGGGCCAGCAAGCAAGACGCGAGACAGAAAGAAATAATAAATAACATAAACAGTAAATGACGCGCGATTGAGTTTCACATTGTCAAGTGATTTACAATTCGTTTTGCCTCAATTGAATCAGCCGCCGTTTGCAGCAACTGTTGCTGCTGTTGTTGATGTTGTTGTTGATGTTGTTGTTGTTGCCTCATGGCCGTTGTTGTTGCTGGCTGCCATCGCGGCTGACTGGCAGCATCATTGAGCATTTATACGCGCCATCGATCAATCCGAGCCGCCTCCGAAACGCATCGAACACAAATGCAACAACAGACGCGCAGCCCGTTCGGCATGCGCCGTCACAAATTACGAAATATCCGAGTTTTAAATTGCATCTAGTTTGGCTCGTTACTGTTGTTGTTATCGTCGTTGTTGACACACATTGGCAGCCAGACTTGGAGACGAATGCAGCACGGAAATGTGGGCAATGCATGACTCTCAGCCCGCCGCCTGCCCGCCTGCTTGACTTGACCGGATGACTAAACGCCGCAAGCTGATTTCGATTTTCAAAGTTGAGAGTTGAGTTGATGAGATCCAATCGAATAGGGGCTTTACTCAAAGAAAACTTTCGAACTGAGATATCGCATGCACACAAAACTCAAGAATTTGTAGCATGTTAAACAGCGCTAACTAAAAGTTTACCTCGTTTCAACTTTAAATCAGTTTAACTTAACAACAGTTTAAATTTGTTTTTAAATTATGACAGTAAAGACGAGAAACTCCCACAAATTACATTTCATGTTTTAGCTAAGCAACAACAAAAAATAGGTATTTAAAATTATTGTAAATTGTATATAATAATACTAATTTTGCTAAAGAGGCAAGTGTAAAGCTTCAAGAAGCTTCCAAAAATTTACGAGTTTTTATATCTTTTAGAAATTTGTGGTATTCGGCATTCTCTTTAATAATCTTATTTAAATGAGTTTTAGGCCAATCCAAACTAAACAAATATCTTTGATTTCCTATTTAAAATGTTTAGTTTAATAATATTTATATATGCAACAAATGCAACATTTAAATTTTGTGAATTAATGGGTTTTTAAACAAAGTAATCTTGCCGCTTGCCGCTATAAAATATATATTTTTTATAAAAATAATTTGATATTTATGGATCATAATTTTAGGCGTTGCTCTCGTAAAAAATGTTTCATTCAACAATCTTGTTCATCACTGGCATTAAATCTATTCACAATCGTTCGTTAACAACTTGATTATGCAGAGGTGTCGCAACAGATTTTTTTTTAGAAAAGTCGGGAAACTTTTTAGTGCTACAGTTGTTCAAGCGTTGTTTTTATATCATTTTTCGGCTGTGTAGGTGGCCCGGCCAAGTGCCTGATCTGTGGCGGCCTTGCGGACAACAACAAAAACAGTTGACGAAATGTAGCAGCCACTTGGACTTGGTTATGTGTGTCAGTCAACGCAGTAGACGCTGCTGCTGCTGCTGTTGTTGTTGTTGTTGGTGGTGGAGATGAAGAGAAGGTAAACTGGCTACCTAAAAAGGCAGCGCCGCGTTCGCCAAAATAAGTCAACAGAGCCGGAGAGCTGTAAAAATAGCAGCTGCTGCTCTGCTGGGTAGGAGTAGCAATAACAGATCGAAGCTTACGGATCGCCACAAAACTGAAACGAAACACACACACACAAACGCACACAACTGAATGAATGAGTCTGTGTGTGCGTGTGTGTGGGCCGAGCTGAGGCTGCGTTGCAGTTGTTGGCTCAATGAATCGATGGCGAAACTATAACAGTTACTATATATATATATGCTTGTATATATAAGAAATAGCCAATACGCCCAAATGAAAACGAATTTGTTGTGTGAACATTGTTAACGATCTCACGAATTGGGCGGCCAATTTGAGGGTCACCTTCAGGCAGCCCAATTGCTGCGTGTGGGCGCTGCGCGACTGACTTTGAAACTGTCGCCATGTTGGGCAACAATTCGTGGACCTGCCCACTGTAGTTATCCAATACTTGCTCCATTTATACAACAAACTTGTTGCACAGTAACCAGAGCAAAAGATAGCTCTCATTTACAGTTGCAGCGAGTGAGTAATATAACGAAAAGTTATCGCTTATAATTGTTAATGGGAATAACGCGTTACTTATGGTCAAAGTAACGAGAACTTCTCAGCTACACTCCCTACTAACGAGTAGGTACAGTAGTACAGCATCGAAAAGTTTGAACAATTCCAATTCTCGGAGTAAAAAATAATTCAAATTTATGTCACAACAATTATTATAAATATAATAAATAACGAGAACTTATTTTTGTCTCTTTGTTATCTAAAACTTGCTCCATTTGCACTAAAATATTTAAACGAATAACGAGTGTTTCCAACTTACCTGGAAATGCAATATAATAGTCCAGATCAAGCCAAGCGTTAGCTTGGGATTACCATCCACAATATCCTCGGCGCGTATGTTGACCAATTTGATTTTCTTATAGCGCAGAAAATCCAGCGCCATTTGTGCGTTCTGCAGCATGTGGAATCGCATTTTACCCTTCTCTCGTGGCTATATTAAAAATGGACGAGTGCAAAGCAACGAGTGCGAAAATGGGTATGACTACAAGTTATTTTAAGCTGGCTGCGACCACTTACCAGGTGTTCGCCAGATAGCACCTCCAAGAGTGAAAGCAAATTGTGACCATCGCGCAAATCCTCAAACAAATCCACAACTCGTCGATTGGCCTATGGGAATGGAAAAACGAAACAAGTTTAACAACAGATGAAAGTAAAAGTTGAAGGTTGCATGCAAGGTGTTAGGAGGTGCTTACAACGATTTGGTGTCAGGTTTATGTTTTTTACATTTGTGGGCGAGTGCATTTAGTGACAACAAAAACAAGAACGAGCAAAAATAATGAAAATAACCTTTATTTTTTAGTGTACAACGCCTCAAAATATGCAATATTATTACGCAACAAAATACTGATGGCAAAATTATATGCAAAAACTGTTGTAAGATTAAGAAACTTTCTTTTTCAATTATTGAAAACTTAAAATTCCAAAATTATTGTATTTTAGACACGTTGAAGAAATAAATATTTTATAAATTCTGAGCAATATGTGAAAAATTAAAACATTTATATACAGTGAAAAGTTGCTTGAAATTGGCTTAACTTACAGACTGCGAGCAACAGGGTATACCGTTTGTGGTAACACAAACATGTAGCATGGTATAGCTCTGTGAATTTGATAAAGGTTTTTAATACTTAAAACTTGCAATATAAAGGAAAATAAATTTCAAATAAAGTAAGCACTAGATCGAAACAATACCTTGGCATACTTCCAATGCTGCTTGTTTATTAAGAGAGAATAAAACAAAGGTACATTTTTTTTATTTTTTAAAAAAAGTAAAAATATTTTTTAAGCAAAGAGCTCCTAAAATTTGCTCATATCAAGTTTACACGTGGATATAAATTGGAGCGAGGGGTATTTTTTTTTTTTTTTTTGTTAAATGGAGCACTGATGTTGATGATATTGTTGATGATCATGTTTGATGATGATATCTGGGCTCTGGTTATGCACTTACCTTTTTAAGATGTTTGTTAACCCATTTTGTGAAAGTCTTCTTTTGAATGGCATCGCGTTCGTCTGTGTGCGGAGAAAGAAATGTAAAATGAGAAATGTTCATATTTAACTATTAACATAAGCATAAAAAAATGTAAACGTAATAACACAATTTTTTTTGTCGGTTAGGATTCATGCAACTGCGCTCAATCGTGTTAAGTCGTTTAACGAAAAAAAAAAACAACACTTGAAATTAATAAATCAAAGAATTAAACAATAAACGATGATATGATATGATCTAAACTGCGCTGACGCCATCAACGAAAATTGCCCCTGGCTTCAAAAATGTATAATTTATGCAAAATTTCACGCCTACTTTTGAAACAATAACGAAAAAAGTATCAGCATTGAACTTTTATTCATAATAACTATATTTAATAGTATGCAAGTATTCAACGCGTGGGCGCTGAATAATGGCCTAAACTTTTAATGAACTTGTTTCTACAATTTATTATTTTTTAATTTATTTTGTTGTTGTTAAAAAATTCATTAAACGTGTTTCTGTAATTAGCTGCATGCAGCGTAACGTTTGTCCATTATCTATAAATCTTAGGGCTTTGACTTTGGCCAAAGTCCGATAAGGACAAAAAACCGCGCTAGCAATGAGGCAAAAGAGAGAAAAGAGTGACAGCAGACAGTTATAACAGGCGCCCTATCAATAGATAGTGGCCTAAAGCAGCCGTTTGTAGGACAAGTTCTTCGCATTGATTAGCTAAACACTTGTTAAACACTATCGAGGGAAGGGCAATTAGTATCAAGTGAATGTATCATATCATTCAAATCAAATCTTATATACTTGGAACTTGAGTCTAATCAAATCTATATATAAAGTAATTATATGGAATAACAAAGCAAATCGATTGTTCATAATACGCATTTTGTATGACTCATATTAAATTAAACTTGTTTTGCTGGGAGTTTACGTTAATATATTTTATTTTTATATTTAACTTAAGTTTTTTGATTAACTTTTTTTCTTTGACGTTAAATTATCGAATTATACGAAATTTTATTAATAAGACTTTTGTGTTTTCTGTCTGGAAACGAAACGCGTAAGTTTATAATCCGTTAGCTACCGTAAATCCTAATTATGTTTTGTATTTATTTTTGTAGTTTTATTTCTAAAACTTTTCTATATTTTTGAAAGAATGATATACTGTTCACCACAGTTTGAAAGAAATAAGTATCACAGATTTTGTTTTTATTCTTATGTTCTTAAGTATATTGGCAAATATTGCCTTCTTCAATTTTGAAATCTTATCAAATATATATTGTATGTGGTGTTTGGTCTGCAAACACAAAGCAAATTGTAAATCCATAAAAAAAAAAATAAAATTAACTAAGCGAATAACCCATCAGCAGTAAAACAAAGTTCAGCGTCCATTTGACTGATATCAACTCGAGTGTTAAGGTACATAGTAATAGTTGTAAATGGAAGTTTTACGGTTAATAAACCCGATAAATTGTAGTGCAGGGCAAACAACAATACGGCTGAGAAGCAGAAACACAAAAGCAAAACAAAAAGTGCAAAAATAAAGAAAATACAAAAAAAAGAGAAAAAGTAACTTTTTTATATATGTATATATATTTATACAGAACTCTCACGATAAAGAACGTTGGAAATGAGCAAACGTCAGAGTGTGTGAGTTAAAGTAGAAAGAGAACGAGAAGAGCGGGCAAAAACTTCACCATCTCTTTCCTCACTCTCTCGCTCTCTCACATAACTCTCTTTATTATGTGTGTGTGAGTGTGTGTGATGGCTGTTAACGTGTTATTAATTGCATTTGTGTTCGCCTTAATTTTTGCTGACTAAAAACAGCCACAGACTAAGCTGAAGTTCTACTTAATTCGCTACTGACTCACGACACAAGTGTTCAAATCTCTGTTTTACCCGCCCACTCTGCCACACCCCCCTGTGGTAAACATTCATTCATTCTAAGCAAACAAATCCATTCGGTGTTTCCATTTACCAGCTTGTTAGATAACTCCATATAATGTAATAATATATTGATTGTATTTATAGGAAAAATCCATTCATTAAATTTATCGATATTTTAATTAAATTCTTGGATATCTTTATAATTTTTACAACCATTGAATTGGTTTCTCATTTCTTATCTTATAAAAAATCGCATTAAAAAACCATATACAAATTGCTCATTGGTTGTAATCGATCAGTCTTGTTTATTATTGAGCTGCGGGGCAATAATCTGGTACGTTATTAAAAAAAAGTTTGTTAACATATATAATTTTGCAAAAGCTTTTTTAAAAGCATTTATACGATTATTGGTCGATACTTATCGATTTTTATGACTCATTGCGAGCTTTGGAACACATTTAAAAAACGCATAAATTAACTATCGATAATTATCGATAATTTTAAAATAACTTCTGTTATTAGCCACATCCCGATCCAAGCTCAAACGAAGCTGTGCATACATTATACGGTCATTTATACAAAATCCACACAACACATTTACACACACATAAACACATGATCAAAAAGCAGTTGAGAATACGCCTTCAAATGCGCGCTGAAGCTATCGATAATACAATTTCCATGTGATCTAGTTTCTGATATGAATCGTATTTAATTTATGTTACAAGTATGATAATTAGATAATCGCTAGATATATTAAGTGTATCAAATTTCAAAAATGGGTTAAACTCATTTTAAGTTTTTAACGCTGGGCGGATGTGCTGGGAGAAATATTAAAAATGAGAAAAAAATTTGGACAAGCTGTTAGAGTTTAGATACTGGGTTGGTTATGTTTTATAAAACTTGTTTACACTTGTTTAAAAATTTTGAATTCAATAAATTGATTGAACATTTAGTAGGTAGTTTATGAAGGTCTTGAACTTAAATATTACTAAATCTATATATGTTCAGGTCACTTAAGGAATAACTAACGCGAACAGCAGTTGTCCAATAAAATTAACACCTACTATTTATTGGCCTTTGTAACAGAAGAAAACCCATTTTAAGTCATTTTATGACTACAGGGTATGCAATATTTATAATTTTAAGAACCCACACACGCCAGTCAGCATATCATAGTTCATAAATTTATAAAAAAAATTCAGTACAATTTGACGACACGTAAAGGTGTTTGTGTGTGATTTTGTTGTGTGTATGTGTGTGTGTGTGTGTGTGTATCTCTCACACACAGGTAAGCACGCTATCTCATATTCCTTTTGTTGTTGCTGTTGCTTCTGCTCGTGAACGAGTGATGATGTCACGTTCTAAGTTGAATTTGTTTCACGATTAAGTGTATGTTAACTTATTTTGCTGTTAACTTATTTTGTTGTTGTTATTGTTGTTAGCAGACTTCAGTTTGGCGTCTTTAAAAAAGCAACGTTTTTGAAGTTCGTTAATGTTTATTTTTGCATTCTGTCGTCGCACTTTTCGATTAGCACACTTCAATGTCATCCGCAATAGCGAAGGTCGTTGATTGACCACAACAAAAAAAAAAAAAGAAATAATAACAATCATTCTACCAATAATAATAATAATAACAACAAATGGGCACAACTTTGGCAGGCAATCATAATTAGTAGGCTGTTTAACATCAGTTTTGATAAGCTTTACGGGCTTTTAGTTCATTATGCAAGTGCCTATAAATAGGACATTTGGTTGCGAACTTGTATTTTATACCCTGCAGTGATTAGAAAAGGGTTAGGAAGGGTATATTAAATGTGTGTTTTGTATGTCACAGACAGAAGTAGCGATACTGCAGAAAATGCTGCCTTTCATCGATATAATTTTTCTATACAATCTTAATGCGGTTAATAGTTGTCAATACCCTGTAAACATTTCTAATAATAATCATAAGGTGACTGTGAGTCTATCACATTTTTTATGTATTTCCTTACTAGGCTTAAGCTTTGATAAAATAACATAGCGACACGGTCAGAATTATTTTCAAACACATATATATGGCCTATATACACACATCAAAGCACTTGATGAGCGCAAAGTTCGGTTCATTTGAACAAAAATAAACAATAACAAAAGAATTTCAAAAGGCATTTATCATGGCTAAGCGCCCGCCCATTAACAAATTAACAAAATTGGTAAGCAATATTGAATTTCCATAGTTAACAGTTTCCACACAAAAAAAAAAATATTTAAATGAAAAAACAGATTTGTGTCAACTTTAAACAAAAGTCAAATTAATAAAGAAATCAACATAAAAAGCTCATAAAAATGTGTGTGTTTAGAACAACATAAACTGGTTTATGTGAAGATATTTCGATATACACATAA
Source organism: Drosophila melanica (assembly GCA_004143765.1). NCBI lineage: Eukaryota > Metazoa > Arthropoda > Insecta > Diptera > Drosophilidae > Drosophila > Drosophila melanica. Next base: position 12,266 of record SCDT01000023.1, on the reverse strand, counting down.
ATATCAATGCATATATATATATATATATATATATATATATATTAAATACACANGAAAACGACTAATTTGTTTGAGTGCGAGAGTTAATTGCCGCGGTTTTGTGGCTTGAATTGGGGATTGACCGAGAAGAACCAATGACAACTCAGCGACTCAGTCAGTAACCAGTTTTTAAATATTTACGCACAAAAAACGATAAAAATAAATAAATATTTTTGGTGCTGAAGCAACGTTAAATAAATATTAACTTTGCATACGACACGGGTGGACGACCCACCTAAAGATGAGACGTTCCAAAACTCACTTAGCTGGTGAAATGTTTACGGTAAACATGGGCTGGGCACCACGAACCACTCTTGGGCATACTACATTTTTGGGCATGTCCATCAATTTCATGGTCAGGGTCGGACAATCAAAGTGCTTTCATAAACAGAAAGGTGTCAAATGGTTTCTGTTTCTCTGCATATTCATAAGATATTCACAAATACATATATATATAATTTATTGGCAGATAGTCTGGCAATCGTGGTGCGACCTTGAACCCCAAGCAGCTGCCAAGCAGCCAGAGACCGTGTCATAATCAGAATTAGAATGAGAATTATGCAAGCTTATTTCTAATCGAGATTTCGTTAAGCATTTGCAAATGCAAATCATTTCCGCAGAAGGCAGTATTAATAGCGCTTTTGTTAGTTAAGTATACGGAAAAACTGGCAAAATACGACACGGAAAACATGCAGCGAGTAACGAGTGACAAAGAGTAAAAACTATAATGTTCAAAGTGAGCATATGGTCTGAATTTCACACCCGAGAAGTTTTGAAAATCTGTGTCGTTCAATAATTAACGAGAAGTCACTAAAGAAAAATGGAAAGAGTAACGAGTAAAGCAATTCAGTGACTCTGGAAAAACACTCGTAAATAACAAGTAAAAAGTATCGAGTAGTCAAGCGCTTTAGCTAGTTTAGTACCTGGGCTAAAAGGATGAACGGTTCACTCGTCAATAAGCAACGAGTAGCGAGTAAATAAAACCGACTGGCAGGTAAAAGGGCTTTAGTTAGTTAAATAGCTGGAGTAAAATAAAATTGCATCTTGCATTTTCTTGCAAAACAAGCAACGAATTACAAGATATGCTCATCGAGTAGCGCATAACAAGTAACGAGTAACGAGTAACGACCAACGAACAACGAGAGCAACTCGTGAGTTGCCAACAATATATGAACCTTTGCCGACTTACGGATAATATCCCAATCTTCTATAAAATGATCCCAAATGGACATGCTACCTTTAAACTGCGTCAACGCATCCTCGTAACCGCCCTGCGGCTGCGCCTGCGTTGACGAGTGTTTGGCCTTTTTGGCCGCCGGACTAGCCTCGATCAATCCATGCGAATGCCGATGCTGTTGCTGATGATGCTGCTGATGATGATGGTGATGGTGATGGCTGCTGCTGCTGTTGCTATGGCCATTGGCATACAATTCCCGATCGCGTTGCTCCCGCTGCACCTGATGATAGTCCAGAGTGCCGTTGCCACCGCCAGGCGAGACAGAGATTCGTGCCGGCGATGCAGCCGAGCTGCTCGTTGTTGTGGCATGATGATAGCTCTGATGATGATGGTGCGTCTGCCTGGAGCTGCTGCGCTTCATCGAATTGGTGCTGTGCTGTTGCAGCTGCTGACTGCTGCCATTGCCACTGCCAGGCTCATGCTGCTGCTCGTTGGGATCGAAGCCGAGGCGATCCTTATAATAGGAATGCGATGTCATCTTACGTTGTCATGAACATGCGGCACACACTGTGGCACTGTGCAAATACTTTCGCTGGCTGGATCTTTATTTTATATTATTATTTTTAGCACGTTTGTTGCAGTGTTTATTTTTGGGCTTATTTTATTTTTTTTTGTGGATGGCACTTTGTGATTTTATTTTTATTGCTCTGCTGACTGACTGATTGACAAAAACCGAAAAGAAAGGCTAAAGTTGGAGTTGCGTGCTGATCTCTGCAGAGAAAATTCAAATTAGCCGCATGAGTCAGCCGTTACGTACTTGAACGTGAAATCAACGAATCGAATTGTAAAAAAGCCAAACAAATAGTACAAATACCAAGTGCATTTAATAAAACTTAAGTAAAAGTCTCTCGCTTGTTGAGGAAGTCTATTTTGCGAATCTCTCTCTCGGTTTGCCGGCATTTTGTTCCAATTGGCTGACAGCCAAAAAAAAAACTAAGACGTTGTCGCCGGCCACGCAGTTGCTTTGCGTATCATTTGTATTTGTATCTGTATCTGTATCTCTGTGTATCTGTGTATTTTGCAAGTGACAGACGACTCGCTGTTTCTGCATTTTGTCGTCCGGCTCTTGAACTGTCCCGGCAAACTACAGACAATTGACAAAAATAAATAAAAGAAACGGTATGGGGAAAAAACAGATAGAAACTCAAATACCCTTTTTTAGCTCTTTGTAAGATCGAAAAATCTTGTTCAGAATAAACTTTTGTTTTTGAATAATAGTATTAAGCCATATAATATAGTAAGCTAATTAGAAAAAGGTTTGTTTTTGGTATTTTTGGTATTTTTTGTTTAAATTAAAATCTGTATTAAGATTTAATAAAATCGATTTAATCGTAGAAAAGAACTAAATTTTTTTTTATTTTTCATATAAACTTATTTATCTCTTTGTATATTATTATAGTATGTAATATACCAAGCTAATTTAATTTTTTATCTTCTAAATTAATGCATACAAAGTATATTTAAGTAAATAAGCGTTAACAATCAGAAAAAATATTTACTTTCCCCTTCACGGCCTTCAAATGCATGCAAGACCCTTGCAAAGGGTATGCGTAAGGGCGAAATTTTACTGTTTCTTTTAGCTTAGGGTGCGGTTCAGGGCGCAAATTGAAATTATAAAGATAAATTGAAATCAGACAGCGCAGCTGTCGAGACAGATAGAGGTACAGATACAGATGGAGCTACAGATACAACTACAAAAGCGCAAGTAAAAGCGATCAACGATCTAAATTGTTTGTCTCCTGTGCTCGCTTTTTATATTTTCTTATTTGTTGCAATTGAAGCTCAACAATGACAATAAAATATTGTACTTTCATTTGCGACAACAACTCTGCGCATCGAGTGTATCTCACTTTTTTATTTTTGGGTGCTTATTCAACTTGAATTACAAATGGAATTTCTTTGCTTGGGTTTTTTTTTTTTTTTTTTTGGTGCTGTCATTTTGCATTCTCGCTTGCATGAGGTCAGCAGTTGGGGTGACAACAGCTGCCGCTGCTGAGGGGCTTTCTTTCAACTTCCAACTTCCATAATAAATGTATAAATAACTATATAAATAATAGTAGAAACACGCAACGCGCAGCTGGGCAATGAGACATGCTGTCGCGCTGATTAGATACGAGCCGAGAGTCAGCGACGATAGATACAGATACAATACAGATACAGCAACAGATACTTTTACAAATATCTTTTGAATTTCTCTCTGTTTTCGTGTAGTTTTTTTCTTCAATTTGTTTATTGCTTCTATTTGTTATTGTGCATTGTCTTTAGTTTTCGCACGACAAAATGTGGGCCCCAAGGGACCGGGGAATGTTATCAAACAAATTCGTTTTGCATTGCAATTTACTCAATTTTCTATGGCTGCAATTGATTATTATTAATTTGTTTTATTTTTTTAGCAATTGGATTTGCATAATTCGTTGATTTTCATTTATTTATCACTTTGTCAATTTTATTTCTTTGATTTGCACCTTTCTTTACTGTCTTTATTTTGTATTTTTTATTTTTTAACTGCATGTCCGTTTTCACTCATAATAGTTTTTGTTGCTGTAGTTTTCATTCACATGCAATAATTCACACAATAACTCATAAAATGTATTTTTCTTGTTTACTAATTTTCACACACATTTCTATCGCACTTTTTCCAACACTGTTGTGGCACAGTTATTTTTGTCTCACATGTCGCCTGTCTTTCCACTCAGTGTGTTTTTGCTTTTCAACTAAGCCAGGCCTACGTTTAACTTCTTGTGCAAGCTTTTCTAAGAGAGAGGGAGAGGTGAGATGGAGAGCGTATGCTCAAATTGCATTCTAAAGCAAGAACAAAACTGTTATGCTAAGCGCTCAATTTGTGCGTGCGTGCATTGTTCTAAGCCAGTGAGCGCAATGGAATTAGTGAGAGGGAGAGAGCTAAAATAGGAAGAGAGAGCACAACTATGCCTGGCATGTGCCAAGGAGCCCAAAGAATGTGGCAAACGAGAATTGTAAAAACAACACAGGTAGACTTTTTTCTTTTCAATTAACAGTTTAGACTGCGGCTGCATTTTGTCATGACTCATTTTGCGGGCAATTCTACTGGAAATCGAAATGTGCGTGCACGCAGGCGCACAAAAATGAACTCAAATCGAAGGCAGCGCAAAGGGCACCCAAAAAAATGTATGAAATAAAAAAAAAAGAAAATAAAAGAGAGCACAAAAAAATAAAACAGGTTATTGAATGAAAAGCCAGGCAAACAACAAAAATGGCAAAAACAACACAAACACACACACACAAAAAATAAGTCAAAGCTAAAGAAGTTTCTTGAGCGTCTTTTGTGCGACGGAGACTTGGCAAATATTTGAAATATGCACACACACACACACTCAAACACAGAAGCACACGCACATAACAGGAACGAAACAAATACAGCTGCAAAAAGCAGTCCCGGGAAATTAAGGGGAAGCTCTTCAAATTTCCTGTGCGTGAACATATTTATTGTTTGGTTTTTTTTGCTGATAAGCAACAGGCTACATAAATTTTATGCTTTTACGCAGTCATTTAGTCACTTAATCAATAGATTTTAGTCACTCTTTTTATAGTCTTTTGTACGCACTAAAGATAAATACACTTTATATATATTTTTTTTATATAAGCAAAGGAACTGTAGAAATTATTACGCTTTTTTGATTGCTTTCCCTGCAAATTTTGCACAATTATTAATTATTTTTCACTCGCTTAAAACACACACACGACAACTATTTTTCGCGTTCTCGCAGTTGCTGTTGCTGCTGCTGCTGCTTAGGGCCAAGTTAGAAAAACGGCTGTGCGTTGGCAGCAGAAATTTACAAATTCTTGTTGTTGCTGTTGCTGCTGCTGCTGCTGTCTATTTGGGCACTCAAAAAACGAATAACAATTTGCTTGCAAGAGGACGCCAACCGCTCGGTATCGTTGTTCAAATTGGACTGAGAATACGGCCAGAGCGCAAGCAACTATTTTGAATGGGTGCCCGTGTTGCGAGCGCCTGAGTGCATGCATGTGAGAGTATGCCTGTGTGTGGCTATGTGACAGTGTGCGTGAGCCAAGCAGGTGTATCGCAGCGCAGCCAAACGTCTCATGCTCTCACTCTCTCGCAGTTGTTTGCGCTGCTGCTGTTGCTGCTGCTGCTGTTCTTGTCTGTGTGGGCTGAGCGCGATCGTGGGAGCGCCAGAGTTGTAGCTCTTTGAGTGCGTGAGCGAACGTGAGCGAAAGACTCACTCAAAAAATGCCACATATTTGGTCAAGAAATTCGCTGTGTGCCTTTTTGTTTTTGTATTTTGTTTTTTTCTTCTGCGGGTCTTTAATTGCGGCAACTGCGGGTGAGAGCGGAAACAGCTTATACCTAAAAGCGGCTGTTAAACATGTGGGCTTGCAAAAATCAAAAGAAAAAAAAAGCTAAGCAAAATATAAGAAATTTAAAAAAAAAGAAAAGAAAATAAACCGCTAATGGTCATGGCCGTTAATAAACAAAAAGCCCTAATTTGGCTCGAAGCTGACCGGGCTAATAACAGCACAAAAAAAATACAAAAACCAAAAAAATAGTTCGCTGGGTATTCAACTCGACGCCGCGAGAGTATTTGGCGCTCACTTCCTTATTGTACGAAATGCACGAAAATAGCCGCGAAATGAACTTTGAGAATGTAAACAAGGCGGCGGGTGGAATGAGTGGTGCGGACGCGATAACTGGAACGCCACTTGAATTGAGTGCTGGCCAAAAAGAAACAAATTATAATGTGGTTGAAAGAACTATTCGGGCGCTCGGTGTTTGTGTGCGTGTAAACATAAGCAGCTAGAACAAAAACAACATCAGCAACGGCAAATCTACGATGTGTAAAAATAGTAAGGGAATCCATAAAAATGTTGAAATGCAAAGATTAACAAGTCATCAACAGAGAGGCCAAACAAAAAAGAACGAATGAACAAAATTAAACTAAGCTAAAGAGCGCGCTTTGCATGCGAGTGAGAGAGCACAAGTGAGAGAGCTTCAAACAGAGCGGCTGCCAAAACAGCTGAGCGAACTGGAAGTCACATTGCGTGTGCGTAAAGCACTTTGCTTTAATAAATGCACATGAAGCAATAAGAAGAAACTTGTGTGAAAGCTTTTGAGCAACTCCTTCTTGTTACACAATGCACTTGTTGCAATGCTTGATGAAAATATAAAACAACAGTTATTGAGTGCAGTTATATAAATCGAAAGCCATTTGGGAAGTAAGCCTCATCATATAAAACTTTGTTCTAATTGAGCGGAAATGCATGAAAAATGATGCCATTTGCACAAACTTTGTCACTGGACCAATTGCCAAATTGATGAATTGTTGAGTCACTCGCGTCGCGAAGCCTTGAGACTCGTGACTAAGCCGCACTCCAAAATTGAGTGCAAATGAGTAGGCTTAATGCTAAAGCTTACTGTGATTGTTTGAGTGTGTTTGTGTTTCTGTTTGTGTTTGTGTTTGTGGGTGTGTGTTTCTGTCTTTGGTTTAGTTTTGCCTTTCATTCATTTGCATGCCGTGGTCGCAGTCGAGTGATTCTGGTATCTAGATAAACGCGTCGTACTCACTCACTGCAATCCTACCGCTTCGCCTCTCTCTCTGTTCGTAGAGCAGCCCACTTGTGCAGCGCCCGCAATTTGAGCTCTCAAGTGGCCGGCCTCAATCGATACAAGTGCGATATTCAGATTGCGAGCTGCACTCTTGGGCGTTTTTATGTCTTTGTGTGGGAGTTGAAACAAAAAAAAAAAAACAGGCTTACGCAAATTTCATTTTTAATTAGTAATTGCCCAGTCGCAAATTGTTGAGCTGATTTCCAATTGGCAGCATTTAATTGCCAACTGATTGCTTATGGCTGTTTCAATTGCCTTCAGGCACGCCAGCTAACCGAACAGCCGAACAAATATGGCCATAACCAAGGCAAGTTCGGGCCCAGAACTACATATGTACAAAACATTGGGCCGCACGCGGGGGTGTTGGGTGAGTTCAACCCGGCGCCATTATTCACAGTTTTTGTTGTCGTGAACTGCGGCTTATGGCCAAGTTGTGCAGCTTATCGAAGGTCAGCGGCAAGGATGAATGTGCCTGATTAATGATTAAAGCTTCGTTAGACTGAATAATTTCGAGTGCGTTTCATGACTGTCCGTTATATACACAAATTATTAATTTTTATAAACTATTATTCATTATGAGTAAAAATAAATAATTATAAATACAACTTTATTTAGCACCTTAGAATTTTCATGAATAACATGAACAAAAGAACCTATGAATTTCACTATGAAAAAAAAAACGTACAAGTCATTTTTTAAATATTTTTTTGTTTTGTATTTAAAGGTATCCATAATAGTTTACTTTCAATTAATCACAAAAGAATATTTATTATTACTAGTATCCGTTATTCATGAATAGTATTCATGAGTACACTCACGAGTGTTTTGCAAAACATTAGCCAGAAATGCATACAACGCAATCTTGGGCAACATTTGACGACCGACAAGCGACTAACCAACCCACCTTGTTGCCGTCGATTACAGGCTGCCCACGCGATGACGCCCAAACCACTAGAATTCCGGCCGTCAGCGGGCCACATCCGTCTCATGACAAGCCAGCAACAGACCCGGCCAGCCCGACCCGAGTTACCCAAGACCCGACCCAAGCCCAGACACTGCTACTCAGACATTTCCCGTAGTGCTGCGAAAAAAAAAACAACAACAAAAACTAACTTTGCCAGGGCGTCAGCCGAAAAGCAAATACGAGTATCAGTCACTCAGTCAGTGTGAGTTATTCACTTAAAACTGAAGATGAAGACATTACGGGAAACTTTCCTGTTATTGTTCAATCTCTTCGGATGCACTCGGTCATTTCGAAACAATGTCCGAAACGTAAAAATATGTCAATGTGGAATTTGGCATTGCCGACCCGCAGTCAACTGTTCGAATTCGTCTTGGGAATGACTAATAAAACTAAAGTTACGTTTTTCGCAAAACAAAACAATAGTGAACAGAAGGGGAGAGATGCGAGGTGGTAAAGAAAAACAATGGAATTTTCATGTAGCTGGTAAGACACAAGCTTTTGTTTCACTTTGGCAATGACAACAGGGCCCCAGCAAGTGACCCACTGACAGAGCCCGAATCCGAGTCCGAATTTGAGTCCGTATCCGACCCCGTTCCCGAACCCGACATGAAGGTACCACACACACATACACTCTCGCATAATTCCAGACAGGTTTTGTATTGTAGGCGGCGTGTCGCGACGCTTTTGTACCGAGTGAAATGTACGTAGGGCAAAGGGTGTCTTGCATTCCCTGAGCGTTACGTGACCGAACACAAACTACGTGACTCTGGGGGGTATGGCGTAAGGGAATTTGCCAAAGACTTTGATTGATGAAGGTTGACGTCTAGGGCCAGACATGTCTAAGACATGTCTAAGACATTTCTAGCAAGCTTCAGAGCTTGGCTTTCTTGGAAGTCTCTTCAAATATTACCCCTTTTATCTTCTAGGGTATCTCAATATTATACATCTTCCATTTGCTGGCAAATCTCAATTGTTTACGTTTTATTTGCGTGTAATGTCATTTAAATGATTTGCGCGATTGTTGTTAGCTTTGTCAAAAGGCCAACTTGTTTTGCCAGCCAGTTTTACTTTTTTTTTTGTTCAAGCAGTGACGTCATGGACAGCAACCTCCCACACAGCTATATAGAGGACAAATCCAAGCACAGCTGTGATATATATAACATGCCATAAATTACCCAAAAACAAAAAAACAGACAACACAAAATTGATATGATAATCGCTTTTGTTGGTTAAAAGGAATCGCTCATTGAGCGAATCCCGAACGCTGATCTCATTGCAGTTTTCTGTGAAAGTTTCGCGGTTGAAGTTGTGGGCGTATAAATATAAATAAAACACACAAAACACTTGTTATTATTATTGTTGTTTGTTTTATTGTGACACTTGACAGCCTCAAAACGCAGTTGCACAACAGCTGCTGCGGAATGGGGAAATAGGGGGGAGTTATAGAGCCCGTAGTCTCTTGACCTCGCCTTCGCATAAAGTGTATGCTTGTTGTCGGCGTCACCGGCAATTAGTAGCGTAATTAAATATTTGTGTACAATCGTTTTTTATATATGTATGCTGCCATGCAATGCAAATAAATAATGTATCGTTTTAATGTTTACTTATTTTATATACCCTATAATCAAGCAAAAAGCGGGCAGAAGATGTGCAATAAAAAGCATTCGTTAAAGTCAGTAAAGAGAAACTGATCTGGAATTAAGTTGAGTATTTTTAATCTACTTTCTAGCTAATCTCTTGGAACTTACAGACTATAAGGCTACAAAATATTAAAGTGTGCTCTCCTATATCTCTCAAAAGCAAAACTATATATATTATATAAAATGTTTTTCTATATTCTAAATAATATTATTTGAAGATCTTTGAAAACGGCTACAGGAACACTTTTCTACATCTTTTATTAAATATCATCATAAAATAAATTATTTTACACATATATTTCATTATATCGCAATATTCAACAAATTTCTTTGGGAATTATAACAAAACACACAACTCATCAAAAAAGTTATAAAAAAAAGGAATAAAGCAATCAATTGCGGCTTTACAGAGCAACTCCCCAGTCAAGTACTCTCTAGCCTAGAGTAATCTTGTATTATTTCAAATTGCGCAAAGGCGGCAACGGGCTTTTGATCAACGTTTATTTTTGGCATATCCAAAGACACATAGCCCAAAAAAAAAAAAATAAATAAATAAATAAAAAATACAAAAATTCTGTTCCGTTAAGAGTATTGTGTGTGTGTTTTGGAGTTGACAAATTGACACACAAAATTGCTTATCTTAATGAGTCACAAAAGCCAGAAAAAACTAACGAAACAATTGTGTGGCTTGGGAGCTGTTCCATCTGTTCCACCTCAAACTGAGTGGGGGCAAGGGGAAGAGATAAAAACAAAAGCAAAAAAAAAATAGTTCGATACGAAAGATGTGTACAATCTGAAACATAGTAAATATTCAGGAAATGTGGAAGTGGAACTAGAAATGGCAGACAACTAAATTAGTCAGCTGACCTTCGGTTCGGTTCGGTTTGGTTCGCAGCGGTTCGGTGAAAACCTGGTCATAATTCAAAGCGACCAGCTAATTATGAAAGCAATGCACATAAAATCGACAAAAGATCGCCAGCACAGATCATCATTTGCTATCGATTTATAGAGCTATTTCGGTATACATATATATTTATTTACAAATGTTTTCTGAGGTTTTAAACCTATTTTTTGCAGCGACTAAGTCGTTAAATTCAAATTAAATTCACAGGCACTTAAAATTGTCATAATTTCCAACGGTTAATTACGTTTGGCAGCTAAAACAGCTTAAGAGCGAGCGAGTGTATACACAAAAAAAAAAAAGAAAAAAAATGCAAATTGAATTGAAAACTAATTAGAGATATCAACACACACACACCCTTGAAACACACACGCACACATGTTAGATTTGACAACACGCCCCGCGATATGGTCGACACGCATACATAATGACAATTAAAAACCAAAACGGAATCAAAAAAAAAAACCAATATCAGTTAAAAAAAAAAAGAAAAAGAAATAAAAATAATAAAAAAATATAACAGAAATGGGGAGAGAACTTCGAACTACGTGTCTACCAAACAGAAGCAGGTTTCAACTGCAACAACAGCTCCCAGCAGGAGTGGGGAGGGGAGGGTGAAGGCCGGGACCTACACACGGTTATCAGTTTTCAATTAACAACATCGTGTTATGTACGCGCAGTAGGCGTATCGTATCTATAAGATACAAAACAAAGCGCAATGCCGAAAAAAAAAGAACACAGCGACAAAATGAAGAGCAAAAATATAAATTACAACAACAACAAAAAAATACCCTAAAACTAAGAAAACAAAAGAATTCACAAGCCTTTTGCCAAATTGTTGACAACTCTGGCAGCACTCGAACTGACAGGCCAACTGTACTTCCGGTTGGCGGGCCTGTTGCCAAGCCAATTAGCCATTAAAACAGTGCACACGATCGTCTGTGAGCTGCATAGCTAATCGATCGATCGATCGATCGATCGCATAGCGTTAATGTATTCCATTGAGGAGCTAGGGGCAAGTCAAGATATTTATTAATGAAATATGCTAAAATACAAAAATCGAAGCGTCAACTCAGGGGATTGGCCGGCTGCTTTCGATAACCAGCGATAACGATAACTGGCATCTATGACTGATGCAGTGTGGCTAAAAATAAAAGCTTATGCTGATTATTCATGAAGCTAAAACAAAACAACAGAGAGTTTTATTGGGATAGGCCCAAAAATGGCCAATTTGATTGATCAATGCGTAACAAAAATGAACAAAAAAAAATTAAATAAAAAACAAAATAAATATATATGGAAAATGCGATACCCTTTCCAGTATGAAATTCAGAATTTGAGATTATCCCTATTACTAGTCCATTGTGTCTGAGGGATTAGTTATGAAGGCACACAATATATTAATTTAGCTTAATTATTTAAGTCGTGAATGTCGGTTCAGTTACTTTAAAATAGTCCGATGAAATAAATAAATAAATAAAATTTGCTTTTCAGTTTATCTTATAGAATAAGTTCCTCTAGCCACAAACTACAATTTCGAATTATTTTTCACAATATTTCACACTTCATACTTTCAAGAATCTAAATTATTTCAAGAAGTTTATCAAATTCTAGCACAATATATATACAATCTTAATTGAGCTTATCATACCAACAATTTAACTAATATACCCTTCCTTAGGATATTAAAGCGAAACTGCGAATGGTGTCAGAAATGCATCCCACGCACTCAACTGATTTGAGCCGGCAAATAAAACCAAAAAAAATAATAATAAATAAAACTAAAAACAAGTAAGAACGTTGCAGTCGGGCGTTACCGACTGCGTTATACTCGTTCACGTTCGTAAATATTGATATTTTAAAAAATTTCGGTATTTTGC
>SCDT01000022.1:0-96638 GCA_004143765.1 Drosophila melanica | reverse complement strand
ATATATATATTTATAATAAATCTTCGGAATTCTTAATTGTAACCCTATTTGAAACTTACAAATTTGTTATATCAACAATGCTATATCTTTGCATACACATGAACTTTAAATAATTATTACTATTTGTAAACTAATACATATCTGCAAAATTTCTGAAAGTCATGTGTTGGAGGAGTGTCACACAGTTGTGTGGTTAGCCGCTGCAAATGAAGCGCAAAAATAGTTGAGTGGCCTTCTAACCTTTTGGGAATCGAAACGTGTCCCGAACATGTACATACATAGGCTCTTAATCGTATGTACATACATTAAAAAGGTTACATACATGTGCATACATCCAACACGTGTTGTTTTTGTTGTAAAACAATAATGTGCATATATAAACAGGCTCACAAAGTAAAACTTTTCCCTTTTAGTGTCCGCAATGTGGCTGTAGGTTGCCCACTAAAAAGCTGGGCGAAAGGTCCTTTTTTGCTGAATATATGTATTTAGATGTATCACACAAAGCATGGTCCTAAATAAGAATGAGTATGATTTGAAATTTCCGTGGAAATCATTTTTGTGGTCTTTTAAGTCAGAGGTTTGTGGTACGCGTTCCAAAACGCTGGGGACCTTAAGTTAAGTTGAGTTCTTAAAGGCGATCTGAAACTCAGTTAGTGCCTAATAACTGTTTGGTGGATGTCAAAGCAATTCACGGTAAATTATAGCGCATCAATAAGCATTCCGGTCATAATTTATCTAAATTTGTTTTATTCTGTCAGGCATTAGCAGAGATCAGCAAATAAATGACACTCCACTTCAACTGCAGCCCGATTTAGCCCCCGCCTGTCTGTCTGTCTGTCTCCCCACAGCTGTCGGCGATAAGCGTGAGATAAATCAGAAGCAATTACAAACATCCATTCTCGTTTACTGCGTCGCCCCGGGGAGTATTCTTGTCAATCCATATGTACTTTTTCATGATATTATACATAAGTACGCACACCAATATGCATACATACATACATAAGTATGTTTCCAAGCAAATACACACATAAATGCATAAGTAACGGTCCAGTGTAATTGACTGGCGGCCATCCTGGCAAAGTAAATAATTAAGCTGATTTCCCAACAGTAATTAAGTTGCTACAGGTGCACAGCAGTCTTTCATTAAATCTTTAATGCAAACTGATTGCCAGTCGTATTCGCACCTTTTCCTCAGGTAAAGTAAGGTTCATGTTTTAGATATTTAATGCAAACAAATAGAACTGTTGAGCAAGCGAAACTTACGCTAATTACACATTTTATTTTAAATGAGGCAACAACAGATAAATCAGTTGTATCAAGTTGCAAATATAAAAATATAAATGTTTGGTAACGAAAAAACATTATTCAACAAATAAATTAGCTAAAGATTTTAAACGGATATATTATAGGGGATTATTGTGTTCGTTTGAATATAAAATTCCTTTGGTTTAGATGTAATTATAATTTGTACAAATTTAAAGCTTTTGTTGTTGAATTTTGTTTATCATTTATTTAATTTTGTGTATCATAGTAAATTTTGCGAACATTCGATCCTTTGGTATTTAAAGGATAGTGCAATAAAAGTTGTTGCCAAATTTTTAGTAGAGGGATACAAAATGAAAAGTTTTGTTAAGAGATCGTTTTTCAGGAAACACGTTAAAAGGATTGTGGCAATATGTAAAAATTTTAAGGGGTGTTATGCTTAGTAAAGGAGTCTCGAAAAGAAATGAAGGTTTTTATTTCAAGCACGACTCAATTTTTCCCGTGATTTTGAAGCTTGAGACTATTTACTAAATAATTTACTATACACAAACTTTAAATTTCAAAATTCACCAATATACATTTAAAAGCATTTTAAATTAAATTTGCAACCTATTTTCTTTGATGTTCATAGACAATTTAATATTCAACAAATTTAACTTAGATATTTATTGTAGTTTTTATCGCTTACCCAAGTGCAATAAACTTTACGAATTCAATGTGCGTGTTGCGTTGAGTTTTGTAACAAATGTAATCCGTTTGAATTTTCGATTTAATTGCGAAACATTTATTTTAATTTTCGCGAGTCACTTTAATTTTCACTTTGCGTTGACAAGTGCCTGGAAGTGCTTATTTAATGCGTTATTCATTCGCTGCAAACATTTGCACATCCACCGAATTCATCAGTGCTGATTAAAGATGCATGCGCCCGGGGAAGTCGGGGGAGTCGGTTGAGTTGTCGCGTCGGGTTGCGGACTGAATGCCCGAGGTGCGAAGACTTTGTTCGCTTTTAATTTAAGTCTGGCTGGCAAAAACGGCAATGAAGACAGCACCAACAACAACAACAACAATAATAACAATAACAACACTGCATATATATCCCGCGGGCCTCAGATAATGTCATCCGATTGGGGAACCGCACGAGAGTAAAACGCGCGACGAAATCATCAACAAATACGTAAAACGACGGCTACGACAACAACTACGGCGGGCGATTGCCCAACTGTTTGGCTAAGTACTCCGCAGACGGCGCCACACGGCACCCACAACAGAACCGCCAGCGACAACTTTCACTGCCAAGCAGTAAGGCCTGGGAATGTGGGCTGGGTGCTGGCCCAGGACATAGGCTGGGACGGGGGCGGGCCCGCTTGGCTTGGCAATGTGTTCCTAGTACTTGACACAAGATAAACAATTTGTCTCTGCACCGCGTCGAAATGGGCAGCTTGGCGCCAAACACCTGAATTGCACCGCAGCTTCAACAACAATCTGACTAGGAGCAGCTAAAAGAGCGCCCCAGCGTTCCCAGTAACAGAGCACATCTCACTGCCGAGTTATCCCGAGTGGTGAACCGTTCCGTCAAGAGCCCAGCGCGCAACTAACACGATAGTACCAAACTGGTGTCTGCCATGGCCCAAACAGCAGCTGTGGATGCTGAGCTCCATTCCCTCGCAGCATTCAAACGATTCTGCGCACAAATCTGTTTCGTATCTCACATTTATACTGGGAACACTTTTCATTGTATGATTCAGCATTTCCGTTATGCATTAAACTCCAAACTCAAGTTAGGCAATAGTGCTCGCCTTGGCGAACTTTCAACTTTGGCTTACAACATTGTTGTATCGCTTTCTTAAAGATATCAATTATGCCCGACTCCAAGTTTGACTTTAAAATTTTAATTTATTTGGTTGTTTCCATTGTATTGGATTCTGAGAAGTTGCAAAAACGATATTATCAGTAAGTTAACTAGGACTAAACTTGTGCGAGACATAGGTTTTTGCTATTTGCATATAGCCTGGGCTTGGTTCAAAAAATTGGTTTATGCGAATTGGATGATGCCAAACAATTTGCATTGTTTACATAAAGTTTCTGTTTGTATGCGAAAGATGTGTGAAGGTTGGAGCTGCATACAAAATGTTTTCTAGTTGGGCATTTCGTGTGTTTCGTGTGTTTATTATTAAACAATTTATTGTAAATATATAAATATGTGTATATAGATTACTAATTTTTTAAAAGAAATAAGAACACAAAGCGAAATTTAAATTGTAAGTAAATGCCATACATACTAGCTTATGCTGACATTATAACGTAATAGAATTATTGTATATAATAAAATAAAATATAAAAAAAAATTGTTTCAATTAAACTTAAAAATGCCAGCAACACAACTGAAAAAAGGTCGACAACAAATCGAAAGTGCAAAATTTTGTTGCATACTTTCGAGGGAACCAATGCAAATCCTATATGAAGTAGCAGAGTGCAGCTCTATTTATATTTTATCATAATTTTTGGTAGAGTGTACGACTTACAGTGTAAAGCTTTGCACATAGCGTTTACAGCAACTCTACATTTCTACGGATGTAGACAAATTTACGGTAGTATTTTTCCATTTGCTTTACAGACTGTTTACAGTGCAGTGTACATTGAATTCATATTCTCTATTATACAAAACATTAAATTACTGTAGAGTTTCTAGATTGCTTTGATTTGACTTTTCACATTGTAAAGTAATTTTGCAATGAAAGCAATGCTGCTCCATCGTGCTGATTTTATAAAAAGGAAATAAGTGCAAGGATATACATATATATATATATTGGTGCGAAAGTGGATCGAAAAGAGAGAGTGAGCAAAACAGCGGATTTATTTGTTGTACTGGCAATTGCATCTATATTCATATTTTTGCCGATTTCATGCAGCAATTGCTTGTGATGAGAGAGTAATAATAATACAGTCGAATATTGATAATTTGAGAGTGCAAGGCTGAATTTTTACATGTATGTATATTCTACAAATTACAAAAAAAGGGAAAAATTTAGATGCAACAACTAGCTTTTCTATTCGACGGACTACGCTTGAGGCGATAAAAAGGCCGCATATTGAAAATTTCGTGTCTCGATTTTTTTAATTACGTAAAACCAACATATGGAATTGAATATGGAATTTCCAAGGTTAGATAGCAGCAATTGAAAAAAGTGGAATGTGATTTCTACACAGGTGGTTTAAATTTGGCTTTATCGAACTATCCACACAGAGCCATGGGCAAAATACATTTGCATGCTGGGTTTCAAAGCTAAGAGGTAAAAAAAGAAAGGAAGCTAGAAAAACAAAAACATTCATCCGTGAAGCTTTGGCCACAACGACTGTCCGAAAATGTTCGCCTGTTCACGCTTGTTATCCTTGTGCCGTGTGTATACTCTCCGCAGCCACCGTTCGTTCACATATTCGAACGTCGTCCACATGCAGCACCGAGCACAATACGCTGGGGGGCCCCATTTGGATACCGTTCAATGCGCCAGGGACTCTCCTATGTATGACAAACAAACATAAACACTGTGTGCTGAAATAGAGACCGTAAAGTATCGTTTCCTCAGCACCTTAGTTATTGTCGGTGCTACAGCAGCTGTGTCGATGGATGCAGGAGCTGCGCTGGATGAGTGTGAGCGATGGGTCGCTTCCATGTTTGCGTGGCGTACTCTAATTAAAATTTTTGCCTCGGGCGGCAGCAGTGCCCCCAAAATATTTTACGATGTTAAAGCGAAAAAAAAAAATAATAATAATATAAACTAAACAAATGCCAACAGCTTAATTTGGTCAAGTTAGGAAATGTAATAAACACGCGCCGAAGGCGTATTATTACGACGGAAAGTGTTCTAACTTGCCGTTGGCCAAAGTGGAATAGTTGATGTGGTAAAAAAAAAAAAATAATTAAAAAAAATTTTAGTAAAACACACATCATACAAATACATGCTATAATAATGCTAATTATGAATATTCGTACAACCTTCTTGGCTAATTTAAATAGCTGCAAGTTTTACATAAAGATGCGTAGTCCTCATATAAATTCATATGTTGAATTGGAAGACTTAATATTAATATTATTTTAAAGCAAAACTTGAATTACTTCGTTGTTCAGTTGAAGACACGATTCATTATTATTATTATTATTATTTATTTTTGAATTTTACAAACAAAAGACTAAAAAAATTTTTTAAATTTGTTTGTGGAAAAAGTTCTTGAAGAACGAACGAAGCAACTTAGACTCAACTATGTTTGGAAAGTTCTGAAATAAAAAATGTTTTAAAAAAAATACCTCTGATTCAATTTGACTAGTTTGATGAATTTATGTCAAAAAAATTAATTTTTTTGAATTGGAAAATTAAGTAAATTTAGGTATTTTACACATTTGCCTCGCATTCCTACCCAGTTTTATATAAAATATATAATAAATTGTTTTAACATTATAGAAATATAAATATAATTACAAAATAGCATCTAAAAATGTACAAAATGATTTACGACATGTAAGCAGCCTTTTCTGGTCAATTAATCCAAGTACTTATTGTATTCATTTTATATGTTGCATGATGTAATAGATGTTAGCCATGTCATCTCTTGTGTGGCTGGGGGGGGCAGAAATAGGAGTGTGTCATTAATTGTGCTTTACAAACTGTTTAATTACCTTTAACTGTCACTGTCACATCGTGTCAAACACGTCGGACGCAACGCTGACATTCGTTGAATGGCGTGATGAAAGCTCTGGGGCGGAATGGAAAATGAAACATGACCAGGTTGCCATAGCCATAACACCATCAGAATTGCCACTGACAGGAGCAAAGTTTTAATTGATTTCCTGCAACACGAGGACATTGCATTGGGGAGCCGTTGTTGCACTGTACAGTGAAATGGAGAAAAGCATAATTCATCATATACACACATACATATATATATATATATATGTGCACATACATATTCTGAGATGCAAGCACTCGTCCACCGAGATATAACAATTTTATGCCTGCTGTCAAGCCATTCGGGCCGAGGAATGGATAAGAGTCATTGGTGCAGCTTTAGCTTCAATGTGGTAGCTCGTCGAGCTCGTAAAGTTTTGTGCAGTTTAGGGCAGTGCATTTCTTGCGGCACAGTTCGCACAGCACTCAAAATAAAGGCAACAAAGTGTTTTGTGTTTTGGGTTTTTGTGTTTGCCACTGTGGCAACAACAGCGACAACACACATAAAGTTGTCAAGCACTCGAGCGTTGCCAAAGCCTGACAGCCTTATTCGGATCCGCCTTCTCGTGACATAGACAGGCTATATGGCGCAGCGAGAGCGGGTGCCCGGGCAGAGAGATAGAAGCCAAATATGCCATTTATAATTTAAGCGGGATTAAAGTTTCCTACAATGGGAAACTTGCTGCCTGAACATGCCGCGCGTCAAAAACTTTTTATGGCCGTTGGGCGGCGGCGGGCCAACTGAAAGCCGTAACTGAAAACGGCCCAAGAGTTGCCTGCAAATTTGACATCAAGGCGCCCCCAAACATACCAAAGCGGATTAGGCAGGCAGCCCAAGGCGCAGGCAAAGTGCTTTACACTTTTTTGACTGCTTCGCTTTTACACAGAGATTTCTGCTACTCCTTTTGCATCTGCTGCAAAGCAATTGCAGTTTTGGCCTCCATTTTGTTTAGGGTCCGCAAGGGCCGTCGGCTGGCACGGCAAAAGCACACGGAAAAGCAGGTGAAAAAAAAACACAGCAACAAGCGTCAAACACAACGGCAAACAGCGCCAGCAATTTCGCAAATTGTCTTGAAATGCCAGAGCGCTTTTCCGACCCACCGCAAGCACTGGCGAAGCGCTCGGAAATGCCACCGGCAGTCGTTGGATTAATTATGAAAAATACCCATGCCCAAAAGTGCCGGGAACGTACCAGACCCGGGGCCCATTGTTGTGAATCGTACAGAAAAATGCAGCCACCTCCGCTCGCTCGCAGTCGCTGTGTGGGTCAGCAACTTAATTGTCTGTTAAGTGTCACAGTGCGCACGCAAAGCGGGGGGGCGGATGGGCGGTCCATCCAGCGCCAGTGGGCGGTTGCACAAAAGCACGGCTTGTTGCCGCATCCTGCCAGCTGCCACTAGGCTCACTCTCGGATGTGTGTCGTCAGCTACGCTTTGACACTCGGTCGCACTTGCCACACTTCCTACACTGGCTGCTGCAGCTGTCACAGGTGTGCACACGCAGGTGCACGTCAAGGCCGACTACCTAATTTGACGCTGCGTATGAGACAGAACAAACTAAACGGATGAACGGATATACTAGCTAACAGGATTAACCGAAAAAACATAATAAAATTTCTAGGCAAAAGCTATAATTAATATTGGTTATTATTAGTATTATTTGTATTTTAAGTTCTGACTTTTAACTTAAGCCTTTACACTACAATCACTTTCTTGGCTTTATTATATAGATAATTTAGTCAGTGCCTCCAATTTGTGGCTGATTTTAGTTTGTGAAGCATGAATTGGTTCTCATTCGTGCAAGAATTCATCCATTCAGCAGAATTTCTGAATTCGGGCGTATAAATTTTATATATTTATATATATATATTTAGCTTTTGCTTAAAGTGTGGCATAATTTAAACAAGACCAAACAGGACAATTGCAAATATGTGTGCCAAATACTTATTTAAATATCAAACATTTCATCTTTAGCCAAATCAATGAAATTTACTTTCGATATTATTTAATGATACAATTAAGATAAAATTCATTTGTTCAAATTAATGTTGCTTTAATATTTTTGACTTTTTAATTTAAAGCTATTTAATAATTCCTTTAAATACGTATTTGTATTTGAAAGCATGTCACTAAAGCCCACTTGTCGTATACGTAATAACAAAAAGAATTATATATTGAAGAATATTTTAATAATACTTCACAAAAAAGTAGAGTATCAAAAATTGACACAATCTGCTGTGCAAATGTGCTAAAAGCCGAAAATCGGTTTACTGATTTCTTGACTGTATAGAGCTAGTTGGATTTTTACTGGCTTTGATTTTCAATTACCTCTGCTTGATTCATATGCATTGAAAGACTGCCATTGGCAAAGCTGTCAGCTGAACTGGCACACACACATACAAAAACATATATGTATGTATGTTTTTATGCTCAAAGTCCATTGAGATGTACGTGGTCGATGTGGACCTAGCTTGGCCTTCGGTAAATATTACGGCCTGCGTCGGACATGAATGATGTGCGCTTTGTGAGAGCATTGTAAAACACTTAACAGGAACGGCAGCCACCCAGTAGTAGTCCTGGCGATTTCTCTGCCTTTGCCTCTGTCTTTGCCACCACATTCACACTCACACTCACGGCCAAAAGATTGTGCGCAATTCATTGTGGATTTGATGATGGAGTGGCAGGCGGGCAGCTCGGTGGCCAGATGTGTGCACAGCGCATATAATACACTCCATTGAGTCTCGGCCAACACTTCACACTCTTCTCGAAAATTACCGAAGCCTTGATTAACTCACCAGCGCGCCAGCAGAACTGACCGCAGCTCTCGGAACGGAGCACGTTTGTGGAGCAGGTTAAATTGAAATGCATTCTCGGGCATCGTCATCGCCATTGACGCCATTTCAAGTGATTGTTCAATGGAGCAAACTGAATCGTTCTTTTTTATTAATTAAATTCCACAAAGGTGATTTCCCACTCAGGGGTAGCCGAGGTCTAAGGTTATCAGCATTGTTTGCCATCGCAAAAAGACAGTCCAAAATTCTCATTAGCTAATTGCCGCGAATGGCTCGTTGCGAATGGGAAGCGCGGCTTTAAATACTTTAACCAGGAGCTGGTCTGCTTTCTGTGCGGTCGGAGCACCGCAAAGCCAATCCATTCAACTTTCCCGGTGTTGCAGTAACGGATTTCCAGCATTTATTGTGATTGTTTCGGATTCCTTATGCAAGTCGGAGCATTGCAGCTGCCTAAACGGACTCGACAGTGGCATTTCCTGACTTGACAGCTTTCAGGCAAGTTTTGCACACTTCCGTCAAACATTAGAAATTTCATGAATTTAACAAAACTACAAAGCTCTTTTAGTCTTTTACACATCCTCACAATACGATTTGAAAAGGTATAAACACTTCGGTGTCTGGAATTCTTTTCAACATTTTTCTCAGTATTTATTTGCTT
Organism: Drosophila melanica; assembly: GCA_004143765.1. Taxonomy (NCBI): domain Eukaryota; kingdom Metazoa; phylum Arthropoda; class Insecta; order Diptera; family Drosophilidae; genus Drosophila; species Drosophila melanica. The sequence goes on along the minus strand of SCDT01000022.1, from coordinate 87,205 downwards.
TGATAGTGTTTACATGCATTTTCACTGGATTTTCGGGCTGCCGCAAAAAAAAAGAAAGAAAGAAAGAAAGAAAGGCATTGGGCTGTACACTCATATTTTTGTTTCCTTTCATTCAACGTGAATTGAAGAGAACCAACGCAAATACAAACAAACAAAGCGAAAATTCTGTGGAAAGCCCAAGTTGAGCTTATTTGCACCGATTGCTCTTTTAACTCGGCCACTGTTCGAAATGGTTAACAACAAAACTCTTCAAAAGAACCAAGAACAATAGCTTCATGAATGGGTACTTAAATAAACCCATATATATATATATACATATATATATATATTACCTTTAGCAAAATGCGAGCATGTTGCATTGAATTCCAATCTGATAAAAGTTTATATATGAGTTTTCTATGAGCAAATGTACCCGGACTGAATAACTTTTTTATCGCAGTCTGAACTGATCTGTTCATGAAGTGAAATAAGTGTGTTGCTGTCCGTCTGTCTCTCAATTTTCCGACACTATTGAAGTTAGAGCCCCAAAAATTATGAATATATAAAGTGTTAAAAATTATACATATTTTTTTTCAGACAAATTTGGATGACCTTTTACGATTCGAACAAAACATGGATACGCCGACTTTGAGCCGTTTTTGACCAATGCCCCATTTAATTATACTGTGAACGAGTATTAATAAAAGCACAAAACATTGGGACTCTACCTTTTTATTGAGTATAAACAGATATATAAAATATTTTACTACTTTCTTTTGTTTTCTTGCGTGCAACTATTTCAGTGTTGCCTCAAAATTTTATTACCATAGAATATACACTGAAATTGTTAAGAGAAACATTTATCGAAATGTGGAGCAGATGCAGCAAAGTCTCTCGCTAGGAAAGAATGCAGTTTATGGCTTCTAAATTGAAATGTATGTGTATGAATCTTATGTACATAAGAAATCACAAATGCATATTACTGTACAATATATAAATTTTGTATAATTTTAACGATTTGATAGAGTCCCTAATATGAGTTATGCGCATAAATTGCAAGGATACATTTATTATATTTGCTTTTAATTTAAATGAAGATAAATGAGCTTTCATTATTTTACATTATTATTATTATTGCATTTTGACCAATATCCAATGAACTTTCAGCAAATACTAATTTTGTGTACATTTTGTTCAGTTTCGACTTAGAAAATGAAAAGTCAGCACAACGCACGGACAAAGGAATCTCCGAGTTTGTAGCTCATCAATTACCATTGAATGGATTCATCGTATGAATGCGATGCATTTTGCTTTTGACCAACCAATATGTGTGTCGATATCGATTCCACATCTCATTAAGCTGCCTGCCTGCCAGCCGAGTGAGCTTTGAGCCATTTATCAAATGTGCACTGGATGCGAAACTAGTCGTCCAAATTTGAATTTGATGCCCATCCCATCCATTCACCAGGACTCAAATGATTCAGATGCCACCGCAGGCCGCAATTCACGCACGCTGAGCGTTTGTATTCAAAGCCAACGAGGGATGTCAATTAAAATTGTGGCAAACTCAAGTGGCACTCACAGTCGCGAGTAGGAAAAAAAAAACAAAAATGAGATGTAGAAAATTAAATACCCTTGCAAATATGTGAAGTATAACTAAAGTTTGAATGCAAAGCTGTATACAATATAGTAATTCGATGATAATTTGATGCTGTTATCTTGACTATGGCAAATACTGTTACACACCTTGTGACAAATATAAGCATACCTTTTGTAAGGGTATACAAAAATAAATACAACCACAGCCTCGGTTACAGCCAGAAAAGCGAAATGCATTCAGATGCAGCAGACAAGTGGCATTCACATTCGCATGAATGTGCATATGTAATTGCGGTTATTTGACTGAGAGTCAGCCTGGTTCTGTGATACAGGAGGGGTGGGGCGGTGTGAGAGGAAAGGCGTAATGACGGGATGCTTTTCTGAGCGTTCAGCTCTTCAATAATTCAAGCATTTTCACACTTGCGGTCAGTTATTCCCAATGGACACGGCTTCGATGAGTGGGCGAATAGGGCGTGGCCGTGTGCATGCTGGCCATATGCAAATTTCACATTTGTTTCTGAGCACAAAAGTGGCACTAATCAATGCATCCTAGCGTTTATTTATATTCCTTCAGGGTAATCAAAGGAAGGATTGTATTTTCACTCACAAGTCCTTATTTACATACTCGCATTTATGTCTATGCATGCAGGTAAGCAAATAGCCTAATTGATGACCATCATTTTGTTTTTGCATTCCAAAAATTCAAAAATTCCATACAATTTAAGAACACAACGAGAATTATTACAGTGTTATTGTTCAATTTATGCAAATAAAATGTGTGTTGTGTTCTAATTTTGAAACCAACTAAAATAAAAGCTAAATTTGCCTGCGGTGTTTATTGTTTATTGGCTGTTATTTAATTGTTCGAATGTTGTGAATTTAAATATTTATGCAGATGTTACTTTTTAAGCTGACAGCAACGTGCCCTGAGCTCCAAAATTAGTATTTTAAACGTATTTATTTATTAATGTTGCGTTTATTACATTTAATATGATTTGCATCTGCACGCAGTAAACATTACTCTGTAATTTTCCTTACATTTTAAATTGTTTTAAATTTTTTTAGTTGACCTTTTAGGCTGTTGAGCGACCCCAGAAGCATGTCGAATTCCTTTTTATCTAATTTTAAAATAAGCTGGCATACCTTGAGTTTAAAGCTCTTTAAGTTAAAGCTTTTTAAGTTATCAAACGAATATTTGCTTTAAACTTAAATTGCATTAAATAATAGAATAAAGCTAAAGCGGATTCGTAGTCCAATTGTTAAATTTGCTATAATAAAAAGCTTCGCTAACAGGATATAACTTTGGAAACTTAGCAGATTGACTGCAAATAAGTTTTCAAGTCTAAAACAGATACATCCACAATAAGCTGTGCACAACTGGAAAGCAAACGAAAGCATCAGCAACAACTCTTAATTAAATTTGTTTTTAAATTTATTTATGTGTATAGAATATATTCCCATTACACTATCCCACACATATATGTCGTATGGTAATCAATAAATAATAATAAAAATAAAACAAAATTAAATATTGTTATGGACTGCCACATATGCAAATGTAAATAAATTTATTGCGAGACAGATGAGTTAATTGGAAAACGAACCTTCGGGTGACATTTTGCATTTATGAAATACACTTTAATAGAAATGAACATTCCGAAGTAAAATTTTTTGAATTCATAAAAGTAAATGTCAAAATTTTCAAACAACAATTAACCACAAATAGTCTTTGAAGTGACATTGAAAACTTTTCATTTGGAACTTTTCTTTTTAAACGAACTGTGACTGACACTCACTTAACTGTTATTGTTCACTGGGCACTTGGACTTGCGGACTCTCAGTCCGAGTCCAGGTGGTGGTGTTAAGTATTACTGTTGATCGCTTCATTGGAGTGACTTTGTAATCCAATTGAACTCATTTTGAAAAAGAAAAACGGAAACGTGAGTTACCCCACACAACAGTTGCCGTGGAGGAGGCCATCGACTGTGAATGCAAAGGGAAACACAAAGGCAAACGTCAAGTACTCAATACTTGTTCGCGATTTAACGAAACTCAGCAAAGAGAGCACAGCAAAGAGAAGTTGATTTTTCATAGCCGACGTGCTTCAGTTCCTGTACACCCACACCTGCACCCACACCACATCCAGAAACATTCACAGATGCCAAATGGCAAACGAGGTGCCAACTTGGTGGGCAGGAATACCCCGCAGGAGGGAATGCTGCTTTGTTCGTTTAGTTGCGTGATATTTCAATGGCTGACTGCTTAATCGTGTGGTATCTGAAGCAGGGGGAGGGGCCTGTCGCTGCTGATGGTGGTGTCAAAAGTTAATGCCAATGCGGCGATTTCCATTTGACCTCGTTGCACGACTTCCACTGCCGCAGCCCTGGAATCAATGACAAAAAGCATTGCAAATTTCATTGTTTGATTTGCCATTTTTTGTCCCACTGTTTTCCATTGTTTGAGTTTACCAATGTTCTTCGCACTTTTTGTGTCACCTCCGCCAAATGGCATCCATGTGCCACATACATTTATGGGATGATTCAAACCCGTTATTGCAGCATGGGGTGATTTAATTCGGTCACGGATTTCATGTGGATTTATCCGATATGCACTAAATTGCATCTTTAAAGTCAACCCGGCAAAACGCGAACAGGTTATTTTGGTGCGTTTAATAAGTTGAGTGAAAATAGTATAAGTTTTATTTTAATATCAATGCATTTCTTTGGAAAAGAAAGCATGGGTATCAAATTTGAAACAACCATAAATTTGTCAAAACTGATCCGATTTTCATGTTTGATGGCATTCTGATCATGATTTTACATCAATATTGATTCTACATTTAAAACCAATCAATTTTAGAAAAAAAATTTTTTTTTGATTTTTTGTGAAATTCTTTTGTAAATTTCTTAATTTTCCTAAAAAAAAATTTTTCAAAATTTAAAATTGCGAGTTTGCACTTTTAATCGATTTTGCTGGCCACAAATAGTATAAAAAAGAACATTTAACATGATTCTGAGGGGGTCAAATTTTTTGTCAAAAATCATGCCAAAATTGACAAAAATTTGGATATGCAAAGTTTATGGACCCATGGGTATCATATTTAAAACTCCCATAAATTTGTCAAAACTGAACCGATTTTTATGTTTGATGGCATTCCGGTCATGATTTTTTATTTTAATCAATTCCTAACGTAAAATCAATGCAATTATGAAAAAAAAATTTTTTTTATATATTTTTGAATATATTTGAAAAAAAGCAATTTTCAAAAATAATTTTGTTTTTTCTTAATTTCAAGAGCTTTCTTCGGCTGCCTCCGCACCGCAAAAATAAAAATCTGCCACTGTTTTAAAGCAAATCACCACCGCATCGCACAAATAACAAAATACCGAAAATCTTCGAAATAACAATAATATTTAAAAACCTGAACGAGTTCAACGCATTCGGTAACGCTCGACTGCAGCGTTCATTTTTGATTGGATAACAGGCGAGTGAATAAGTCTACGCACGATTGTGTTTGCGGCCTTATTTAACGCTGTGTTCCTTATTATTGGTGTGGTTCACTCCTCAGACTATTAATTTCTGTTTTGAATGCATGATTTATTGAATAACCTTAGAAGTGGACGTCACTGAAAACTGTTGCTCTGACCTTTTGGCATTTAGGCAACTGAGTTCAAAGGCGCATTGTTTGCTTCAGCACAGACAGCTCGGAAAGATCGAATGACATATGTCTGGTATATATATAATGTTTGTGTTTCAAGTCAGCGCACAGAGCGAAACTCATACGCCCCGTTGCACACAGCAGCTCTGGAATTGACGAAGCATCTGAAATTGCGCAACAAAGCCCTCACGATTTACATTTGAGCTTGAGTACTCGCACTCGTACGTATTTAAATATAAAATTTGTAATTTGAATAGGCGGCGACGGGGAAGGGGTGATGGGAAGCTTATGCATGGCGAGGAAGGAACTTAAATTCTTATTGTGATTACAGAGCGGCGCAATTGCACAGCGGCTCACTTGGCAGGACCCGCGGCAGGGACAACGGACCAAAAATTAGGAGCGCCTCTGTTAAAGGACGATTTGATGACTTTAGAAGTAATTCAGGCCGACAGCTGCTGGTAAGCTGGGGTCCTAATTTCACATTTCGTTCATAAATTGATGCTCAAATTGGCGTCGCTTTTGTGCTGCTCCACATTACCTGGCGCATCATTCAAATTATCTGGAGTTTCGTCCGTGAGTTGCCATCAAACTGATATTTATCTCGTTAGCCCACTTCCCAGCGCTGGCCCAGACAGCTGTCACTGCATACCCGTGCCAGATGGAGGCAGGCGGGCGGGGGGAGACAGGAAGCGATGAGTTGTAGCGACACCCGGCGACAATTTTCAACGAACTGAAATTATGAGCCGGAGACGCCGGTCGATGGCAATCGATATCAGCCTGGATTGGCATAAGTAGATGATGTCATCGACAGATGCTTCGGTTCGTTTAATGAAATCAATTTAATTATTTTCATGTGTCTCATTTGCATATTTATTAAATGTTATTCGCAAAACGAAAATATTTTTCAAACAATAAAGTTTGTCAAAAGTTTACAGCTCCTGCCCCCGAGAAGCGCGGTCATAAAGATCACGGCGTGGAGTCGTAAATTGATCTTTAATATTCACATTTACACAGATAATTGAAGATTTAAATAAAATCACAATATTGTATGAAAAACATGAAATTTACAGTTGCGAAAAAAATAATAGCACCGCCACCACACGAAAATTTTAAATAGTTGCCTCACATTTTTAACTTTAAGGAAACTTGGAACACATTTTTAGAAAGGGAAAACTCAGACAAACCGTGGACTAAAAAAAAAAATTTCCTTCTTTGTACCGTTTTAAAGCTATTTAAGGAACTTTATCAAAATTGATAAAATTAGGCGAAAAAAATATTAGCACCACTTTTCAAAAAATGATTTATATATGATTCTGCAGAAAAATACTTTACTCTTTTATTTTACCAGATAAGCTTCAATTTAAGAAGAGACGAATATATATTTTATCAATTATTATCTAACTAAAAGATATAATAATTCTTCAATAAAGTAAAAATAAGTTATAGAAGTTATTGTTCCTGTAAAAGTTGATTGTTGAGTTTGGACTTATTTTAATAGGTATAAAAATCATCAATTATATACTTGCTTTACTTAAAACTTGCCTCAATATCTTCAATTTAGCTTTTAGTTAATCTTTATGTATATTAACTTTGTTTTTTAAAGATACTTTAAGCTCATCTGTTTCTTTATTTTATCAACTGCATCTTTAAGAAATATTGAATTTTTAGCTTAAAGCGCGCCAAGTGTAATTTCCTTTGGAATTCGCATTTTTATGACCGCAAATTCATAAACATTTCTGCCCCCAAACATTATTAACTCTTGCTCGTACTTTGTGCTCTGTTCGTATTGTGTGGAAAACGACATAAATTCATGTTTTTCCGCAAAAAAAAAAGAAAATGATATAAATAAAAATCCCTGGTTGCCTGGTTGGGTTTTACAAAAGGAATTTCATATGAAATTCCAGTAAACGAATTTGTGACTTTTTTAATGAAGCTAAACAACAATTATTACAACAAAACAGGCGTATGCGGGCACAGATGGGGGTTGGGGGGTGGGACGTTGAATGGAAACAGAATGCTTTATTTCTTTTCAGCACAATTCCGTTACCTTTACATTTGCCCGAAGCTTTTGTGGGCATCCTGTCACCCAAAATTTTAGGTGACAAGTTGGCGCTCCCCCATTTATGCAACTGTATGTATGAGTGTGTGGGTGTGTGTGTGTGTATGTGAGACAGGAGTTGGCTTTGCTATCTGTGCCTGCGTATGCTTGCGAGAGTGATATATATTGCCGAAAATTAAATTTTAATTATTCATGTCTGTACTGGTAAATTTTAATTAAACGCTTTTATTTGCCTGTGCTGTGCGCCCCACTCAACGGGCGGATTCGAGTCTGTTTTGCTTATTGTTTTGCGAACGCAGCTTGCCAAGGATTATGCTCGGCTCGGACGGTAATTTCATACAGGCAAATATTTATTTACAAGCATGCATACTGATATTTATTACTTGGTATCATAAGAGCACATAATTGATTAAAAAGCTTTTAAGTTAGTAAATAAATTGCGTGAATCTGTGATAGTTAGCTTATTCACGGAGTACTGAATACCTGATTATTTATTCACATTAATCCCACAGCACATTTCCCATATTTCCCTTAAGCTCCCGCCCTGTTTGTGTAGTTGTAAGGGAGCGATTGCAATCCTAGGAAGGATAATTAACCAAAACTGAACCGCTCGCAACTGCCGTCGGTTATTGTCCAGTTTTAGATTGCATCTCTCTGCCGCAAAATGGGCAGCCACCTATTGCACAATGCGCCTGCATGTGTGTGTGTTTTGTTCGTGTTGTCCGCTTTTGTCCTGGGGACAGCAAATGATTCCTAAATTTGCTCGGCTAGTCTAGCTTTTGTTTCGCAGCGTTTCGCGCTTCGTGTACAATTTCAATTTTCCGCCAGCGCTTTTTGCCATTTCCATTTCCTTGGGGCGTCTTTTGTGGAGACACAAAGAGAGAAAAGCGTGTCTGCGGGCGCTTGCACAGAATAATCTGATTGGACTCGTTAAATGGATGCAGTTTTTTTTGAACTGGCCCAATAAACCCGCACGGGGCCGAAACTCATCTAGGTAACCATTAAATCTCAATTATGTTGGCCCAAAAAAAAGGGCCAAACGTTGATGCCATTATAATGAATTGAACACTGACTTCGACTTTGAACCTTTTTATGCGCAAATAATTTAAACTTATGTATTGTATGTCGAAGCGCATTTCCGCATGGCTGCCCGCCCACAATGCCAGCTAACAAGCCAGGCAGCCAGGACAACCACATGGCATTGAAGTTGGCTGTGTGGAATTGGTAGCGAAACCGAGCTAGCCAAGACGTGGGTGCAAGTTTTTCTAAAATAACAGACTTGGTACTGCCGCTGGCGGCAGAGCCACCAACACCCACTTGTACAAATTATCCAGCCGGGATGTGCCCGACTTGGTGTTAGCCTGGATTAAAACTCATTGCTAAATATCGATTATGCCTGAAAATACGATTTTGAGGTAAAAATCAATGTAAAGCGAACTATTTCAATTGTAAACTTGAAAAACCGATTTTCAAAAAATGTAGCCTATAGTTTCAAAAAAATGTTTGATATTTTCAAATTGGATATTCAAACTTTACTAAATACATTTTTTTTAAATATATATAAAGTCTAGGCAATCGAATCATACTTATCAGTAACTTTTTCGTATGTTCTATAAATAATACTAATATATAGTAATAACTGTATAACAATACTTATTATATATACGATATAAAAAGACTCAAATTTTGTATATTTTAACTTCTTCTTTCAGCTGTTTTGAACTCAATACAAATTTAATTTAGCAATTTCTGAAAAAAGCTTTGCGATTATATTTGCAAACCTAATATACCCAGTTTCAGTTTTGGGCAAAATCTGGCGTTCGCAACTTGCTAATAAAAAGAAAAGTTTCCTTTTGTGTAACTTTTGCGTTGTGTTGTATTTTAATAGGAACAAACTTGGTTTCTGCCAATTTATTTGTTCCTTTGTTTTGCCAAATCGTGCTGTGTATTCAATTCTATATATTCCTTGGCCAAACACCTCCGTGCCTGTCTTCTGTATGCATTCATGTGTAGGCAAAGCCAAAGCCAAAGGCAGAGCCAAGATTGTTGAGGGAAAAGGTGATTTTGATAACTGTATAATCCGTGGCTGTGCCATAAATCTGAACATGTTTTATTGCGCCTAATTTGAGTCAAACAAAAGGGTTCGCTCCTCAATTGATTGTTGAATCACATTATTCATGTTTGTGCCAGTTAATGCATTCATGAGCTTAACGCCTGAATAAAACGGATTGGTCCTGAGTGTTGCTCTTAAATCTACTGATTTTCGACCTCTGCGAGACTTGTTTTTTCGAGTTTTGAAAATAACATATCCATAAATATAAACTTTACTGCTCCAAGTCATGGTGTTCTAGTTCCACGGGAAAGATGAAAACTTTTGAAGAACCTTGAAAATGTCTAAGTGCATGCAATTGAAGATTATATACTATGCACAGGACAATTGTTCCCTTTCGCTAGCTATGTAACTGATTTTTATACCCTGGACCCAACGAAAAAGGGTATAATAGTTTTTTGCAAATGTATGCAACAGCCAGAAGAAGGCATATCTGAGGTAAAAACATAGGAGGATCAAAAGATCAGGATTAACTGACGCGTTTATTTAGAAACTTTAGGTGTTCAAATCTAGACGCAGATCAAAATTATTTCAAATGATCGACATTTGATGGTCTCCATAAATTTAATAAAAATCTACTTAAAATCAATTTATTATATTATGAGAAAACAAAGAAAACAATTTGTTGCAAGATTGGTTTAAAAACACAAAGTTATTAAAAACGCATGATAAAACTAAAAAAAAGTCGAGTTTTTTTAGAAGTTATTCAAGAAATAAATTTCCCAGCGCAGCCGCTAAGTAAAGTGCGCAGCATGCAGCGTGACTTTGTGTGTACTATGTTCAGGATATTTTCTAGTCGGGCACTCCCGAGTACAACACTCTTACTTTTCTACTTACTTTTTATGTTGTTTCTACTCTATTTACAAAGTGTAAAAGAGTATATTGGGTTTTTTGAAATGTTCGTATTAACTTTCTGTCCGTCTATACACAATTTTTTGCACTTGTTTAAGCTTAAACTGTGATATATGTATATATTCCCCTGTATTGCTGACTGAGAGAATCATATGAAAATCTGTAAACACTTTAAAATATGTACCAATTTTCAAATTAATAGTTCCAGTAAAAACTAATGTAACTAATTATGGTTTTGAATAGTTGTGAACAGAGTATTGCGCTGTTGTTTGCACCCAGTGTGAAAATTGTAAATTGATTTTTTTTCTTTCGTTTTTGTTTTACTTCCTAGTTTTTGTCGAACGGGCTAAAAACTTGTGAAAATGCCAGTTGCTACCAGCTCGAAGCTGACCTCGACCGGTTAAACAACATTTTCATTCTTATTCATCTTCGTTTACAACTGATGATATTTTCTTATACATCCTGCAGATGCCATTAGCTTTCAAATTCCTTGTATCTTCTTTAAAAAATAATCCTTCATTTTTTTTGGTAAAATATAAAAAGCTGTAAAGCTGCTAAATATAAAAATAAATAGCACTTTGTTGAATAGTTAACAGTTTGCTCAGAAACTTGTTTATTTTATTGAAATAAAATCGAGTCATGTGTTAGATGAGTTCGTTGACCAATTCAATCCTATAAAAAAAATTAATAAAAAAAATTCCAAGTGCCTCAGCAAACGCAATTCAATCGAAATATATCTTCGTCTGTCCAGTCCAAGTCTTCGGAGAGAAATAAATAGAGGTGGAAAGAAAGAGGGGCTCAGATACGGTAAGAGGGGGAAAATTGACATCGTGCTGTCCATGCCACACGGAGCTGGGAGAAAAATGTTGCATGCCACTCGGATATTTAATGGCGTTCAGTATAAACACAGACACGAATACTAGAACAAATATAAATGTGTACGAGTGCAAATACAAAGCCATAAGTATACGTGAGAAATCAAAAATGTTGCGATAAGCGCAAGGACTAGCCATGTCCTTTGGCTTTTCAGCTCAGCGCCTGCGAATCGAAAGCCAAGTGCTCGGCATTCACGAGTGCAAGAGCACTGCAGGATTATTGAGCACGTACGAAAAAAATCGAATCGAATCGAACCGAATCGAATCGAGTCGAGTCGAAAAACTTCAAATTTAGATTGAAGTGCCTCGCGTCGAATGGCAACAAAAAATGACGCAAGCTGGCTAAGCTTCACCTTGTTAGCGGCTTGTTTGCTTTTCAATTTTCGGGCTGAAGCCGAAAACGGCAATAAATCCTTTCCCAAGTGGGCGCCCGAAAGTACCCCTAGCACACTTCACCGTCGCGTCAACTGCAAGTGGAGGCAAAGTGCCCTAGGAGCACTTACTCCGCAGCCAACCACCTTGCCACCCAACCACCCCCCCGGCTGCATAAATTAAAATGTGCCGCATGGCATCGACGCTCCGTCGGCAGCGCCCAAGATGAATGGTTGAGAACTTCAAAAACTCGCACTCACCGAGTTCCACTTGCAGCCCGCCTGCCTGCAAGTATCTGCAGTTGAATGCGATTGTATTGAGAATGTTTCGCTTCTGGGCAACTTGAGCCACAGCTGCAGAATTTACAATATTTATAACTTTAATAGCATTACAGTGCTCTGCTATTTGCACACAGAAAACTATACGGAATGAAGTCAGTGTACTCATTTAAATACAAAAATTAACGACAACAGCGCTGCTGAAAATTGTGTGCGACATTTCCGAGCTGTGCTCATCGATATCAATTACTTACTGACTTTAGCCAGATAATGGCTCGTAAAAAAGTTACAAGCACTAAATTATTGTAGAGACTTTTATTATATAGTGATGGGAATACCCCTTCATTCACTAGCATAAGACTCGACCACATAGAAAACATATTGTTTAAAGCAAAATCTAAGAAATTACTGTGCTGAAAATCACTTGCTTAATATAGTAATAATAATAGATTGATTTCTAATTAACATCAGTATTTTGAAACATTTTTATATGATAATCAGTTTCATCAGTCTGCCCAGTTTAATCATAGAAGAAACGTGACCAAATCAGAAGCATATTTGCAGGGGTTCAGTATTAAATGCCAAATAAACAATAATATCCCACAAAAAAAAAAAATACTGAAAAATATCCTGCTGGTTAAGTGCGTCATGTGGTGATAGGAGTGCAAAAGCTTGTGCAATAAACTAGTTGAAAGCTGCCTGATAAGACGAACACGCTCGTAATTTAAAGTTTACATTTCACAAGGTATTTCTCCGGCTTACGGAAGTATTCATTTAAATGCGTCGGCTGCGCCACATGGGATCCGGATAATAAAACAGCTTGGGCAGCTGAAAAGGCCACGTGAAGTCCATCAATTGTGGCGATTTGATAGCACCGCATTTGACTTCCACTTCGACGTGGACTTCAGCTGCGAGCTGGGGGCTTTCGGCTTCATGCGAGGAACCCATTGAAACAAACAATTTATCTGCATGCCAAACAGTTGCCACTATTTAAGTCCGATGGTATCGCGTAATAAATATTGCAGGCTTCATTTGTATGCTGTGCCACGTGTTTTTGACTTTCCGCTGTCGTTTTACCGAGAGCCACTATAATAACCAGGATATGGTCCGTCAATCCATCGGTCCGTCGGTGCGTCGGCCCTTCGCCAGCACGAAAACCAGACACGAAATAATGTGATGCAAATTTCGTGTAATCATATGCAAAGTCGCCGGAGCAGCATCAGCGTCGACGACAACGAAAGTTTACGTTCGCGACAGCTGGGTGATTGCTGGGGCCGTGTCAAGGGTTTACGAGGTCAGCGAGATGTCAAGAGGTGTTGTACACGAACAAGTGCATCCCACACAGATATAATGAACTTATGTGTCCGCATAAATATTCATTAATTTGGCGCCAGAGTCTTTTCATGTTTCAAGTAATGCTCATAGATCTACTTGTCTGGATGCGTAAATTTGTGAAATTTAACTGCGAAATGCACAACGAATCTCATTTAAAAATGTAGCTGAAGCAAAACCAAGCGCTAATAGCATATTTGCAATTTAACAAAATTGTTGCGCAGCCACCCGAAATTTGCAGCGCATCTCGCTAAATGCAATTTCGCAACTTGTTACTAAGAAACTTTAATTATGTGGGTCAGGGCTAACATCAGCTTCGGCTTAAACAGCTGCGAAATTTCGCGCATAGCGGTAAATGTGACAGCTTGAGGAAGAAGAGCAGCGAAGGCGACGCAATCTGTGGCAGCGACATGAGGTGCCCATCCGCCCGACCGCTTTACTAATTACTAAATTGTATGCAATCTACTAAAACTTGCGATTTCAATTAGGCCGCAAAGTGCAGGCTTTAAATTTTGATTAAACGAATGGCGTCAACACAATTAGGTCGGCCCTGCAGTTAATTGACATACAGGCGAACAAACACGACCACTGCACCACCTGCACCACCTACAGCACTAACAACAACAACAACAATAATACTAGTGCCGCACAACACGAAATTCTGCGCCATCGGCCAAAAACCGCAGCACAAATCTTTAATGCCGAGTCAACCGCACATGCGATTGCGGCAAACGCACCGTGTCCCAAAGTGATAAAAACCGAGCAACTGTTTTGAAATTAAATTTAAACTCATTTAAATGTATGAAATGAATATAACAATAAATTGTAGAATATACAAACATATTTTACACTGCAACATAAATATTTGCAACCTTTCCGTCAGTGATAAATTTTATTTGCGTGCATTCTGATTGAGAGCTGATCTTAAATCAAAGTTGTTCAATTATTGCAATAAATCCCAGTTTAATGTTTATTTTTCGTAAATATTTAATTCAAGCAAACCAGCTTTATTAATAGCTTTTGTTATATTTTGAATTATTTTGCTTCTTCACACCACTGTGCAAAGGGTGTTGGGGGCAGTAAATTGAAAGCTGCCCGCAAAACTGTATTGAAATTTGCGGTCAATGCAAAACAATTCTCAACTCCAGTGGACGGCTGGGTAAACAGGAGCAGAGCGCTGAGCTGAGGTGGCCAAAAGAAGGTAGGAAACTGTTGAGTGAAAGCCAATTGCAAATTGTGTGCTTTCAATTGATTTGGTTGGAATTGCATTTGGCATTGCAATGGCATTGGCAAATAGGCCGCATTCGAGGCAGGACTCGTGCCATAGACTGTTAATCAAAAAGCAGCCAGAACAAACACGACTCCAGTGAGTGAGTGAGTGTCCCTTGGCCAAATACAAAAAGACAGGCATCCCTTATTTATAGGCAACATGGCATTAAGTTAATTATTTATGCTGACCCAAACCAGGGTCCCGAACAAATGTCTTGGAGTCTGTCCATCCTTGCCAGGATAATAAAAAAAACGAATAAAAAAAAAATAAACAGCAAAGAAGCCGGACCAACTACAACAAAGATGACGTGGACAACAAGGACAACACTCCACTCCCGAGTGTTGTTCTTTAATTTCAAAGTGATAAAAAATTAACACGACAGCGAGCGAAATTCGGTCCGCCCCAAGGGGGTGTCCCCAAATACACATACATTCGCCAAGTGATGCTGCTCTTCCCGCTGAGAAATGGCCTCCTATTGGTGTCTGCCACGGCCATTAGTGCGTCCGCTGTGGACGGCGCGCCAAATGTCCCGCATCCGCCTCCGCACACTTGAGGTGAGAAAGCTGGGGCCGGACCGGACTGGGGTGGGCGTGCTTTAGCTGTCAGCTCTGGAAATGATTTATATTTGTTATTAAATTTGCAGTAGCATTTGAATACCGTAGCCCTGGCATTTGATTGCTATTATTTGCCGACAGAATGAGGCCAATGGCGCCAGCCAGGGGATTTGCCGTCAACTCGTAAAGTAGCCGGCCAGATCCCATATTGAAAAGTCGCAATCGTAGTCTCAACAACTGAGAATTGACAAATGGAAATTCGCACAAATTTTTTTTTCTAATATTTGAGCGGCTTTAATGCTGTTTTTCTATAAGAACTTTGCCGCGATTGTACTAACACAATTCCGTGATTTAAGTGGCTAAGTTGGCCAAATATCAATCTGGCTGCCAGCTGTTCCTCACCTGAACGAAGCCGTCATCTATCACTTCAGTTTCGTGTCAAGTCAGTTTGGACAGCAGAATCATGTTTATTTACTGGACTTTTTTTTTGTTGAGTTCTTCAAATGCTAGATTGAGCGTCAGTTTAATATAATAAATGTGCTCACCCGAAACGAAATCAATTTCAATTATGCATAATAATATAAATAATTGAGGCTTTATATGGAAATGTCTTTGTTGCACAAATTGCTCAATTTTTATTTTTGGTTGCACGTTCCTTTAACATTTGCATACAAACGATAGACCCAAATATTTTCCGTTCTGCTTACATTATATTTTTGCTTTTTCCTTCCTGCCTGCACACACACATTTGATGCCTTTTTATTGGCCAGAAAATTTCACACGAGCGCCCCTTTATTGATCCCCTGGCACAGTAGCTCGAAATAGACCAAAACTGAAGGTAAGCGCTCATTTTGCCAAGCAAATTCCCAAAAGACTTAACGCATCAATATCAAAATATTCATTAGGTGATTCTTTCGGTTACAAGCAATGTTATTATTATCATTATTATGTTATAATGGGTATCTTGATTCATTGATTTCTATCCCTATTTTCTAAAGCTAAATTGAAAATATTTAATAGTATATATTTGCTTAATCAATCGAGCAACATTCATTCCAAAGACTCATATCTAAAAGTTACTCAAAAGTTCCTGCCCGAGGAGTACAATTTGATTAGGATTTTTGCTTTTTTTTTTTTGGGACTTAATTCCACTTTAATCAAAATTCCCCACTGTTCTAATAAATGCCAATCGTTTTAGCACGGCAATGACTTTGCGCACCATAAAATAGAACGGCTTCCACATGAGCGTCCAGAAAGAAGTGTTAAGAGAATTTAAAGAAAAAAAAAACAAATCATAATCGTGTAACAAATCAAACTTATGGTGCCTTCGAAATCCTTCTTTTACGTGACCCTTTTAGATGTGGCCAATCAGAGCAGACAACGCAACTGAGCACAAAGCTCTTTTGAAGCTTCAATGTGTATCTGCAGGCTGCAGAATGAATTACGCACTGTTCGACAATTTTCCTGAGGCACAAAAAGCCACTGGGGAAATATTAAGAAAATGGCATACAAACAAAAGTCCCCCTAGGAGATATTCAAGACCTAAAGCTTTGAATTGTATGCACGTATCCGACTGACTGATTGCTTGACTGAGTGACTAACTGATTAATAAGTGATCAGCATAATTTTTTATTTTTTTAGTGTTTTGAAATTTCCCAACAATTTTCTACAATTTCCTGATATTTATCAGATTTTTGCATAAATTTGCTGAAGAACTGCATATCTAAAAATTTTAAGAACTGTTGGCTGTTATGCAAAAGTTTTATTTTTGAATTTTGGTTGTTAATGCCTTCCAGTTTTGCCATAAAACTAAGTAAACCGCTAGTCGCTATAAATTGCATGCATTAAATGCTCGTCATTATGTGATTAGAAGTCACTTTAGAGCTATATCAACACATCAATAATGATAATCGCATTCATTGCTGTTAGACTCATGTTTACATAGCCAGCTGTCGATATTGCTGCGGGCTGCTTAACGGTGATTTCCCAAAAAAAAAAAAAAAACAAAAAAATACCGCTAAAAAGTTTCTATATTGGCCTCAACACGAAGCACGTGCCGTCGTTCAGAAAGTTTGTGCTTTCTCTTTTTATTTATATCTCTCTTTTATCAGTAGCTGCAGGCAGAACCAAAATGGCATCAATATGATGGCAATGTCTCAAGTTAAACCAATTTCCGAGAGACGCCAATACATCAGCCCAGCGGCGGAGCTGCTGCAAATGCACAAAGTTGAGCCACTGTGTAAAAGCATGATACGTAAAAAAAATGGGAGGTAACAAGTAAGAACTCTGCAGTCGGGTGTTACCGACTGCGTTATACTCGTTCACGACCTGAATTATTATTGTTATTTCGCTCATTTTGGTTTTTTGATATTTTTGTGGACGGAAAGTAATTGGCTCTATCTTTAAAGGAGAACATGCGAAACTGTCTATCAAACCCAGTATTTAAGGGAATAAGAAGTTATTCACCTTCAAATTTAGATACAGATTTTTCAGGCTTGCTTGGGATGGAGGCAGAGCCCGGAAATTTTTACACACTCTTCGAGGAACGAGGAAGGGAGCATTCTAGCAATTTTTATGCAGAATTTGGTGACTTTCGGCTAAACGGGCAGAAGGACATTGTACAACCACAATATACTCTTTTGACTTCGTGCACGAGTATTAAAATATTTTTATAACCGATACAGTGAGAATTTTCAATACCCAGGCTCGCGACTAAACCTTAAAAAAACGTTTTTTTCTACTCTCGCAGGAAGTATTAAAACTATGTCATGAGTGAGCAGCCATACAAAACATCAGACCAGAACATATAATTTAGAAATAATCACTAAAATTATAAAATTTGTTTAAGTATAAGATGTCTTGTATAAGATATCTCGATTAAAATCTCGTATTATTATTTGAATTAATTAATTATTCAACAAAACTATTTTCGATTTGCAGTGGCATTTTGCCATCGGCTAAGACAAACACTCTATCCAAAAAATGCCTAATTTTTAAAGAACTACCAGCTGAACCTAGAAATACGTTACATTATATTACACATTGTAATCACATAATATTATATTTTGTAACAAAACAATTTCGTTAGTAGACTAATTGTTTAAGCATTGAATATAGCATGAATGTAGTATTAAAGCAAAAGTGGCCAAAGCTATTAAAAAGTTATGTTCATAGTTTATACAAACATTTCAACAATTTGCAAAATTTTAAATCAACTTTATGTTCGGACACGTTACGTATGACTATTCGTATGCCTAAAATTTATGAAAACTTTTTTTTTTTCGTTATTTCCCACATACCAAAAGTGTAAGGGAAAAAATTGCATTTTTCTATGACACGTGTGCCTTTAGTAAAAAAAAAATAATAATTGAAATTTCCCTGTTTCGGCGTTGCTTTTGGAGAGAGAGCATAAAACAAAAAACCATGTAATTGAATATGTATGTTTTCACGTAACACACGTACGTTAATTTATTGCTTAAAAAAAAACAAAACAAAACAAAACGAGCGTCAATTTAAGTTCTTTTAAAATACACAGTAAAATAAAACAGTTACTCAGCATACTTTAAGATGCGAATTGGGCTTTTTTTTATAAAATCTTGAAAAATTGTATTAAAGCAAATTAGAATACTTTAAGTAAAATTCTGTTTCAAATTGATGGTTCTTCTAATAAAATCTATTTTTGAAGACATTTTAATTGAATAAATTTCTATGCGTGTCAAATTTTATGCTCGCTGAGTATCTAAATGCGGAAATCATAATATAAAACGAGCACAAGAATTTACATTAAACAACTGTTAGTTGCGCGATTTGGGCCAATTTTGGACTGCGGTTGCGTAGTCAGAGCCATTAAAACACAGGTCAAATGGCGCAGCAGCGAGCATAGCGACAAGGCCAATGCTCATCTGCTAGGTATTGTGCAGCGATGGCATGCTCGTAATTACCCGACCAAGAGAACCACTTCAGGATGCCATTGTTGCCAAACTGTCGTTTGACAGATTTTTGCATAGTTGCACGGCACGGCACGGCAGCCCGATGCAAGGCCCAGGCGGGCACCTAACACAACCAGAGTATAGGTTCGGGAGGCTAGTCATCCACTCATTGCCATGTGTCGACAGCCACTCACTTCTTGAGTGGTGCACGGGGGGATGGGTACGGGAACGGGAACGGGAACGGGAAAAGGCAGCGCAATGTGGAAGTGGGCCAATAGGCGAGTGCAGGAAACGAGGCCTGGCATTTACACAGTCGGATGATTTAGATAAACAAGACATGAGCTGTCACAGTAAGCTCAAAAAAAACAAAAAAATAGCAAGTAACTCTCTGTCCCGTGCCCGACAACGTGGTACCGTGTACTCAGTGCCTTATCATATTTTCTAATTTATTAAAAATATATTTATGTAAATAAAATTTCTAATAAACTATAAGAGGATAATAAAATATTATCACTAGAATATATTTACCCAATTCGTCGGTGACAAATTACATACATTTGCACAGTTTTATTATAAAAATGTAAAGGATAGAAAACAAATACAAAATGAAAAGCTTTAACTGACAAATCTCGTTTTAAATGCTCAACAGCGTTATCCATGCATTTTGCATGGATTCGTGCTTTAATAAGCCCTTAGCACAACTACGTTCAGAAAAATTCATTTATTTATCAAATAAAGTGAAAATTTTATGATATTTTAATTTCTGAAAGTCTCTCAAATAACCCGTATTATTATTATTTCACTTTTATCTCAGCAATCGAAAATTTTAACTATATTTATTGAAGTGCCTTGTTCAGTAAGCAATGCCCAAAAAGATAATACCCTTTTTGCCATTTCAGTCAAAGGGTATCAAAAAAATGGAAAATAAAGATAGTTTGATGCGCATGCTAAAGCTTAAGCAACTAAGACAGAGTCAAGCAAAAATAGTAGTTATTATTACGCAGGAGCAGAAGCAAAGGGATTACGACAAATCTGTGATTGTGACTGCCATTGCAGAGTCAGATGGCAGAAATCCTTTGGTTTTATGCTTTTAAGCAATTTCAGGAGTTGGCCCACAGTAATTTAATTACAGTTCATTTTGCCTTTCACTTAATAGACTTTCACATTCACAACTTTCGGCCGAAATAACAAATTAATACCAACAACAACTAACTTTGATCAATGGCAAAGCTTTCATTTATCCATTTTTGTATTTCCATTTGATTATCCAATGAATTGCTGATTATTATGTCCTAATTATATGTGACTTATGCCACTTTCAAAAGAGAATATAAATTCATAGCTAAATATTTGACTCACAAATAAAATTAATTTATAGGCATAATAAACATTTACACGCTTCAAATTAAGCAATAAAAGTTATATAAATATTTATGTATAAATATTTATATATGCTAGTTAGATGGATTGTAAAAACTAAGCTCTGATATCTATATACCTTTACATTCAGACGAGTCAACCAGCTACAGAAATCGGAGTTTACGATTTGTCCCTTAATTAGCGAATATAATAATCATTTTTTATACGCACTTTGAATTTTGGAATCTTGGAATCCTGATTTTCGGCATATTTCAGAAACAAAAATTGCCAGGACGGCAGATTTTCTATGTGGGACTCATCTATAATATATACAAATCAATGCAAATCAATATTTGTTGTATACAGAGTACCATACAGTCGGGTACTCTTGACATGAGCACTTTAAATTGTTTTACCTGTAATTGATAAGAGAAATACAAAGTAAAGTTTTTGTGTTTTCAACCTTATTAAATTTCTTGTAAATCTTTCCTAAGTCTCAACCGTGTCCCGAACAACATTTTATATTTTTATTTTTTTTACTTTTTCAACAAAAAATGTTGGTCAAATCTAATCAAAGCCTTGCTTATTCGTAATTTACTTAACTTAATTTCTAATATAATTTTTACGTGTTTTATTGGGCGGAATGTTTGGATAAATGAAAAAATATTTCCACAGTTACACAAATCAAGAAAGTGAAAAAGAAAATTTAAAAAGTTCCTTCTCGATTATTGTTTGATTTATTGTTTAAAACAATTTACTTTCAATTTGAGCAATAAAACTTAACAATTACAATATTCTTTGTAAGTCCGAACTAAAGTTATTTGAAAGAACTTGGACAGTAATTTCGTAAATTCCGTCAGCTTCATAAAATGAAAATTTGTAAACAGTAAATGAAAAGTCGCAGTAAATGTTGAAATTGTTTATTCTAAGCGTGCAGCTTATATGTTAATGGGTCAATTAGGTCCAATGAAATTCCGAACATTTTGTCAGGAGCCCTAACTGCAGGCATTTCCAAGAAGTTCGCACTTTTCTGTAACCACTTTTCTGCTGTAACCTGTTGGCGAGTGTGTGTGTGGGATGTGCTCGGCTCCGTCAGCATCGCAGCACTGAGCTCTTTGTAGTCGTGCAGCGGCATCTTTGCCAACGGCGGATGTGGATGCTGTGCTCCTGTCTGCAGGATTTCGTGAGTCTGCGCCTAGTTTCACGAATCACTGGGAACAGTTTGTTGGGTTGCCTTTTTGAACGTGTGTGTTGTGTGTTTATTTTGGCAAAGAGCTAAATGCGACAAATGCATTTGAGATAATGCCGCCTGATAATTAACACACTTGACGATCAATCTTGTCCGAGGGACAGACACACGGCCCATTTAGCACACAGTGTTACCGATTTTAAATGTTTTAGCCCATGTCCGAGCAAACCAAAAGTCAACTCGTAATAATGATATATACTGAAGAGCATGGGAAATTACGTTTGGGGCTTAGCTCTTTCCTTGCTGCTGCTGCTGTGTTGTTGTCCGTCTGTGCGTCCGTGCGAAATTGTGGGATTAGCCTAATGAGGTGTGCAGGGCACCCAGTGGCCGTCTGATTGATGGCAATGATTATTCAGCCTGACAGGCTTACCAGTTGTTCAACCCCAACCCCCGCATTCCCCAACCCCATCTTCAAGCTGTCAGAATTCAACCAAGCGGGGAAACCAACTCCAAACATTTGTGCCCTGAATATTATCTGTCCGATTGTTACCGAAATACATTTATAGCCGTGGCCAAATAACGCGTCGCCTATGGCGACGTTTGCATATGCAAAATTATCCCATTTCAAATGCATTTTGCTGCATTACGCAAAGGGGCAAACGGGGCGTGGCAGCGGCAATTTGCATATTTTCAACGAATTTGAAAAGCTGCCGCAGGCGTCTGTGAGACGCACTCGTGAAACCCTTTTTTTTTCGTGGCTCTAGCTCACCTGAAAAATATCAAATATCAGGTGAATAGGAGCCGTTAGGGCTGCCGTTTGGCTTGGGTGGCTGTTATTACTGTCAGCCACTTTATGGGCGTGACGTGGGCCAAAATGGCGAGCGCTCGCTGGAAGGTTCCATTAGCTAAATGCTGGATACGAGCATTTTGGCAGGCGAATATTGCCTCCTAAGTGGTTGCCATTAAGTTCAATGCTGTGATCAACATCTTTGCCGGAAAAAACAAGTTTATTCACTTAACAAAAAGGGAATTGATGCTGACAAAAATCAACTCAAAAATAAGCTGCTTTCAAATTATCAAATTCCGATACCTAATCTTCAAAAATATGAAATAAATAAGATAAAATCAAGCAACTGAACAAAGCAGCTCTGAGCTCGATTTAAAATCAAATTTAAAAATAAAAAATGTCTTTGATAAATATATCATTGTGATGAAATTGTTTAAGCTACTCAGGAATTTCTATAAACTTATTGTATTTTTTGTTTTTGTCTGTCTATCTTTCTGTCCAGAGGTAGTGCCAGATTACTCTATATAAGTACCTACATAATTCTTGTAGATATAAACGTGTTTAAGCCATGTTTGCTTTTCACTAAAAGCTATGCAATTGCTATAAAGAAAAAACTACTTTTTCATATGAAAATCTATGCATATATGGCATACATCAGTATATATATGTTTTAATTTAGTTTTTGCTTGTAGGATAATTTTTAAATGGAACATTTGACTGCCAAAAAGTATTGCAACATTTATGTATATGTGTGTGTGCGTGTGTGTTTAGTCGAGAACTTTACCACTATCATTATTGAGGAAAACACTTCATAAATTATGAACGCACATTTCCGATGCTGACAAGAAGTTTTAATTGCTTTTCCGAATGCAACTTATGGGTATACCATATGCAGCACCTAAGTAGAGCCCAACCCGTATTAGCCACCTTAGCCCACACCCGGGGTAGACACGTGCCAAAATGTTGTGCAATATTCGTACTAACGAAGACACTCTCCCAGCTGCATAACAACTATGGGACTATGTATTTGCGAAATACGTACTTAAGGCTCTGCATAACGAAGCCGTAAAGGAGCACTCGCTCGGCAGGAATGTCATAAAGTTGACAATGCTTACGGCTGTCGGGGCGTCCGCTCCGGGCCATATACCGAGAGCTATGCAGCATAACAAGCCAGCATAAATTATTTACATCTTAATCAAACTCGACCTAGTCCCCGTTTCATGTTGGCTGGGACAAAACTTCGTTGTCAACTTTGACAACTTTACTTGTAAATTGGATGTTAATTACTCGAACTCGTGTGCATTCCCCCATCAAACTTGCAAATTATATTCTGCACACATTCACACCAAATAGCTGCTGCAAATACGTATGTTAAATGTGTAATTTCAGCTTGCCAACTAGTATTCCACTCAATATCTGCTGCAAATCGGTTTGTAGTTCTTTTCCGTTTTCTACAAATTTAATGGTATAATTTTTCATTGCAGCTTTGTTTGGAGTCGGGTGGGCAAGGGGTGACTGCCATTGGCTCAGTAACGACGCCATAAAGAATTGAATATAGTTTTGTTTCTGACATTTATGGAGCTGTGCTGTGCGGTATAGAATTCCATGAGCACTTCGCAATCATTTGCGCCAGTTGTCTTATCGTTGAAAGCTGGGCTGGCTTTACTTTGGCCACAGAGAGTCCACCCACCCAACCCCAGCCACATCAGTTTAAGTTTCTGTTTCTTTTTCTATTTATTTTTCAGTAAGTTCTTCGTTTTTTGTTCTCATGCCCGTCTAGGCCACATTGTTGACTTGCCGTAAAAACATCAAGCAAAAACAGATGCAATGCACGTGGAAGCATCAAGCGTTGCAATTTCGCAAATTGTCTTGAAATGCAAGAATGCATTTCATTCCTTTTGCACAACCAGTCACACCCTCCCCCTCCCTTCTGCCACCCACTTAACAGCACGCACAGTAGCAGTGCATAGCAGCCGCCTGCTGGCCGGAATTATGAAAGTGGGCGTGGCCACGCTTAACACCCCAACCCCATTCCCTGCTGAGCTGCCTGCAAGAGCTTTCCAAAATTGTTGCCAGCTGCGAGAGTAGTTTCAAAACTTGTTGAGCATCTTAATTAGCTGCAGTTGTGCTTGACTTGAAAATATTTAACTAAAAAACTCGACTTTAAATTTAAAATGTCAATAATAAAATAATTAATTCCAAGCCAAACATATTCCAGATACTTAAAAAACGAATCTTTAAGTTTGATTTAGTTTGCAACATTTTCATAATTTCATTTCTCACTTTGCAAAGTATTCGTTATGTAAACAACTACCGACAGAGTAGCCCTCAAATTAAGTTAGCCACTTTGTGTGCAGGTCAGCAATTAATGTTGAGGCACAAGTATGCCATGTCTGTGAAGAGCTGCAACATTTTGAAGAGTTCTCCGTGCGTTTCTGGTCAGACTCAGTCCCAAAATTGATACCAAAATGGCTAGCCACAAACATGCTTATGCTACTTCAAGGGTAAATTAAAGAGCTACCAAGTACAACCAGCTAGTCGACGCAAATGTTCTCAGTTACAGAAAAGCAATTTTGCAAAATAAGCTTATATGGTCATAAAAATATAATAACAACCACAACACGAGCGAGCGGCTACGTCATGTGGGCACTGATAGGTAAGGGTAGAAGCTTGCCTCTCTTTTTTTTTATTTTAATAACGAAACTCTTAATTACAATCACTATTCTCGCTATATTACAAGTAGTCAGTGGTTGGTTCGCAACATCTGTCGCTGCACACACATAAATTAGAAGCACCTCAGTTTTACTTAGTTTGTGGCAATATCATAAAGCAAATTAAGCCAAGTCCGAAATATTTACCCAACTACTGAGATTAGTTATGAACTACTTTTTATGCTAAACACTTGTAATACAGCTCGAACCGTGCCGTGATTTCTTTCGTTACATGAACACGTTCGAAGTGCAATTTAGTGATTTTCTGTGTTCGAGCAGAGTCTTTTTTTATGGGCTATGAAAATAACCAAAATTTCACTCTTTGAGTAGTATAAAAAATATATGTTAAAGTAATTGCAAATTAAATATTTGGTAAAAATTAATCATTAACAGTAAATCACACTTTATAAAGCTTGCAGTAACTTAAGTTTTCTGTAATAAAAATCTTTTAAATTTTAACAGTTTTCTGTACAAAATTTTTTAAAATTTTAACATTATGTTAAGCTTTATGAATTCCATCTATCACATACAAATTTTAATATCCATGACTTTTATTATTTAGCTACTTATCAATCTGTCTTTAAGCATTCTACAATATTGAGGAGTTTATCAATGTGTATGTGTATATATGTATATGTGTGCTAATACTGTATAAGTTTACTGTTATACAACAGTGATATTTAATTGGCAGGTTTGGTGTGCACACTCAACATAATTAAGGTTTGAATACGTAATTAAGTATATTCCATTACAGGGAATGGTCGATATTTACCTGTTCCTTGGACATTTGCTGACCTTTTGCCTGAGACTCAAATATTTATTATTTAGTTATCCTTGTAAAATTACATTGTAATTATTAACCGGCGAAGGCATTCCGACAGCAATTGGCCATTTAATATTTATATTTCGTAGCCAAAGTTAAGAAAAAGCCATATTTATTTAAGCCTTCCTTTGATTGCAGGCTTGTTTGCAGTTTGTAAACTGCCGAAATTAATAATCTTTGGTGTTTTTCTTTTGGGATACAGTTCTTTTGTGTACCATATATAATTGTTATCATTGAAGCGATGAGCTTCTTTCGCCTTCAATTGATTCTGTTCAGTTATGTCAGGGTTTTTGCCCCGTTTCCATGCTATAAGCTCTGTTAGTGGCTTTAAAACCAAAAAGTAGAGCATTTCAGCTAATGAGATGACGCTGAAGCCCATAAAAAGGCCCATTACACCGCCAATGTTTGCTGTAAAACACAATTCAAATGTTGAAAAACAAATATTCTGAATCAATCACAAAAACTTACACAAGAACTCTGTGAATCCGATATACACGTTCTTCATACTTCCGTAATAGGCCGATTCTCTGTAGTACAAATTCATGACGGCAATATTCTCCAGCATATAGGACTTGTTTAGGCTGGCCACCAGCCGATTTGCAATTCGGAAATTCCGTTTGGCCAGGGGAAAGTATAAAGCATCGGCCGTGTACGACAAATCAAAGCAGCTGGGCAGGCACTCCGCACGGCATTTGGCCGTCTCGATCCTGTTTTCGGGTCGCTGCGCCTGGCGAATGCAGATCTCATCCTTGACGCTGCACACGCTGGCATTGTTGTAAATATGCGGATAGTTGTAGGGAATGCAGTTGCAAGTCTTGTACAGATATATGGCGATGCATTCGTTTTCACAATATCCGTGCGTATACACCTTGTGATAGAGCAGTTTCTTTTCGTTCTTGAAGACGCACTGTCGATCGTTTCGCGATATGGCCCGAATGGTCGGCACGGCCTCGGATCTGCTAACCTCAAGGCGAAAGTTCGTTTCGTAGCCAATGCCCAGCACAAGGCCCTCCTCCTTAACGTTGGGTATCGTTATGGGATTATGAAAGAGGATCTAAAAAAAAAATGTTTTAGTATGATTTTAAAATTTGTGATATTCGAAAATGTTTATTCTTAATCATATATACAAACCTTAAAGCCAGGTCCGTTTGTGGACGAACAAAAGTATTCGTTTAACTGCGCGTCGAGCACAGCAGTAAGGCCCATTGTGATTCCAGTGCCTATAACGGAATTACATTATGATCAGCTTCATATTTAGAATGCGATGAATTTACCAAAAGCCGTTGTTGGGTAATATGATTTTGGCAACTTTGCAGAATATCCTGATTCCGGGTCCCAAGCGACAGGTTCCATGCCAAGATTGGTGGTCAAGTTTTTGCCATTAGCTGAACTGCGTTAAATGGCTACTTGAGTTAATTAACTTAATTAAATTCAGTAGATGCACTCACTATGGTTTATAGAGAAACTCTGAGGGCAGAAAATTAAACACACAACACAAACCCTCGTCAGTGATAATCGTGCGAAATATATGGGCGCAGTCATATTCGACAGCACTGAATCTGCAATATCGCAGCATCTGGTCGCAGGGCTGAGCGTGTTTGATCACAAAATCGGATATTCTTAGGGTGTTGTTGCCGAATTGAGTGGACCACGTTTCCTCATTTTCAACAGAGTCCGGACTGCAGAGTAGTTTGAGTAGATCACTTTCACTAGATCCCCTGATTGGAGTATAAATTTAATTTAAATTTTAAAAATTTATTTTTTATTTTATTTTCAACTCACTCCTTATAAGATTGCACTTTGCTGCGTTGAACCTGATTCATGTTGCATATGGTTACGGCCGGAAAGGGCATCTTGTAAATGGATGTTGCCTGTGGACTGATGCCAATGATCACTGGCGTACTATCCCACTTGGCATAGATGTTCGATATGAGCTGGCAAGTCATCACAAATGCGGCCAAAAAGGCAATCAAGAAGAATAATCTGCAACAAATTTCATTCGAAAGTAAACAATTTTTAATTTAAATATGACTTTTACCTCTCCCAGATGCTGAGCGCTGAGTCGCCAACAAATTTGAGTCCGTGTAATCCCGTTTCCCTTAAAAAGACAATCAGACTTTTTTGAAAGCTGTTAAGTAAAAAGTTATAACTTTTTTGACTCTTCTGTTTGGCCTCCATTCTGTCTATTGTACCCATTTAGCCAAACAGTGAGCTACTTATAGCCTAAATACCCTCAAAGACAATTAAATCCTTTGGGCGATTACATTTAGTGATTACTTGCTTTCAATTAAATGTTGTTGCGTAAATTATAGTTGGGGCTTTCTCTCAACGAAACCATTTCAAGCAATTCCGTTAATTAATTTGTGGTTTCATTTGCGCTTGGTGATAAAAAAAAAAGACTGAGTATACCCTATTATAGTTAGGTTCGGGCGTTACCGACGTCGTTATACTCGTTTACAGTACAGAAATAATGTAAAATAATCGAAAACAGTCTTCATAATATTAAATAATAATTATTATTACTGTTTTTTTTTTAAAATATAGATGCTTTTAATGTGTGAACAATCTGTCGGAAAATCATGGTTGCAATCTTTGCCAACTAAAATATTAAATTTACTAACTTTACCTTTAAAATTGCGGGATTTGAGATTTGAGGACTTAAAACATTTTCTTAAGCAAATAACTAAAAATATATGTTCGATGTTTACAATTTCTATCTTTAGACAGACCAGCAACATGATGGACACTGCTAAAACCCAATATACTGGTTTCACTTCAAGAAAGAGTATACAATATATTATACATAAATAATGCTTGTGTTCTTATCGTTAACTTTTTATGCGTAAGAGAAAGCTTTTTTTATATCAAAAGCTCGAACTCATACAATTGCCCGGCGTTACCCGGCCCACATTATCATTTATTATGTTAAGGTGGGCAAATAAATACCATTAAGCCGATTGGAGGCCATTTAAACATTTTACAGAGCACACAACGAACAATTTCATTTAAGTACGATATAAAAAAAAAATAAACAATAATAGAAAAAAAAAACATTTTTTTGTAACAAATATATTATTTGTCTTTCAGTTTTTTCGGTAGCTAATGATAAAGATGTCCTACTAAAAATGTTAGAATTTTTTAAATTCTAGCACAAATTCTATTACGCTGGTACTTTGATTAAGAATGACGAGTTTTTTTTAGGGTATACAAGTACACACATCATGCATACATAAATAATGGTAACAATCTCAAATGTTGGGCAAGTTACGTTATTTTTGTATTTTTTATTCTTTGATAACAAAGCTCGTGTTAAGAGCTTAAAGCTTTTCGCTACACGTGATCACCAACCGGTTATGAGAGGCCGGCCGTAAGTTTTTATGCCAGTTGATCACAGTTCCGTTTTGGGTCAGTTGCAATGAGGGTCCGGCGGAATCCGCTGCCTCGCCGGCTGGTGGACATATTGTGTTATCTGGTTATTGGCGTATTCCTGCCCATTGTGTTCATATTCGAAATAATTGTTGTGCTGCCAACAATACACGAACCCGGCGGCTTCTTGCACGCGTTCACATTTTTAATGGCCATGTTTCTGTTGTTCAACATTAAGGGGAACATGATAGCCTGCATGATGATCGACACAAGCGTGGAAAGTGAGTAATTGTTGAAGAAACTTTTACTTTAGTACACATTCGTAATAACTGCCACTTTTAGATGCGCTTGACAAAATACCTCCAGAGGGGGAACGCGACGAGTGGCGACACTGCACAATATGCGATCGATTAGCACCTCCCCGATCGTGGCATTGCAAGGTTTGTGGTGTTTGCATACTGAAACGCGATCACCACTGTCTTTTTACGGGCTGTTGCATTGGCCATCTAAATCATCGCTTCTTCATGAGCTTCACATTCTACCTGTTTGTCGGATCGGTCTATGCCCTGGCCTACAACTCGGTCTATATGTGGCTGCTCAACAGCGATACGTATTGGAACTGGACCACTTTCCTAAAGCTGGTTTGCCCCATGCTTATGCTGATCGTCGGCAACTTTTGGACAAATGTGCAGCTCTTCTTTTATAGTCTGAACATTTTGGCGCTGCTCTATGCAGTTGTGATATTGGCCTATCATGTGCCCATTGTGCTACGCGGCGAGGTCTGTGCGGAGCGGGGAAAGCAGCACAAATATAATAATGGACTCTATCATAACCTGAAAAGTGTTTTTGGTCAAAGGATGCATGTCGCTTGGTTGTCCCCGTTGGTTAAAAGCCCGCTGCCCGATGATGGTTATACTTGGAAGTCAACAGAAGACAAAAAGTCCAGTTAATTGTAGACTGTTTTTCGGACTAATATTTATGTAAATAGTCATTAAATTTAATTTATATATAAATTATACATAAATATGTATATATAGAAATATCAATATATTGTTTATTTGAGCTAGTTCTTTAATAAGATTCATCCACCAATTGAGTTCGGAAAAATATTGAATCTTGGGACATTCCTATTCCTTGTGTTCCTAAACGCGTTATATAGTTTGATATATTTCTGATATTACTTATAGTGTAAAAAATTTTTACCCAGTTCGAAAAAAAATTAAAATGTTTAAAATGCTTAATGCCACTCACTTTGGCTAGAACCATTATTTTTAAATTCAAAGATACAAAATTTATCTTTTTTTTGTTTTATAACTAAGAGTTTAAACATATTGTAGCACATTTATGGTTGATACGATTTTGATTCGTTTTAAGATTTAAAAATGTTTGAGATTCGGGTTCAGCTCGGTTCGGTTAATGAAAGAAATGCACATTCGAACATCCCTCAAAATGGGGAAATATTCTTTCTTGAGTTTAACGTCAGATTTATATTGAGCGTTCAGGAATTAAATTTAGCCAGAAACTGTAAAGCAGTAAAATTTGTAAGAAATAATGGGTACAAGGTATTAACGCATGTTGGCAATTTACTTCTACTGCAAATCGGGTTGACCATGGAATATCTAACAATCGCTCGAAACTCACACGAAACATAGTTTATAGTTTACTTTTTTTCTGTTAATTTCATGTGATAAATTAATATACCGAATGAAGTTTCGAAGGAATCCACTGCCTCGAAGTCTTCTTGAGATCACTGCTTGTCTAACTCTATTCATTATAGTGCTTGCTGTGTCTATATACGATATGACCGTTGTTATGCCTGCTATTCATAAGCCAGGAGGAGTAATATACATCATTACGGTGATTATTTTCATATTTCTGGTATTGAACACACTCGGAAATGTGATGGCGTGCATGATAATCGACACGAGCGTTGACCGTGAGTAGTTGCCAAACTTATTCAGCTACCATTCACCTTCCCCTTCACCCTTTAGAAGAGCTGGTCGAAGTACCCTCGGCTACCGACGCATCTCGTCCCGACTGGCGTTTTTGCAGTATCTGCGATCGCTGGGCTCCACCCAGATCGTGGCATTGTAAATATTGCGGCATTTGCATTTTGAAGCGCGATCATCACTGTCAGTTTACGGGCTGTTGCATTGGCCATCAAAATCATCGCTACTTTATCTTCTTCTTGCTCTATCTGTTCATCAGTTCGGTCTACGCCTTAGCCTATAATACATACTATTTGGTTGGAATTTTGACCAGCTGGCTAGATCTATTGATTCCATTAGTTAACCAGTTTGTTCACCTTCCGATTTGGGCAATAAACGTGTTTTCACTGATTGTGTTGGTATCGCTGCTTACGTATCATTTGCCCATTGTTGTCCATGGAACGGTTAGTGCCCGGAGGGGAAAGCAGAACAAGTACAATTGCGGAGTCTACTCCAATCTGAGAAGTGTGTTTGGCAAACAAATGTATATCGCCTGGATATGTCCTCTAATCAAGAGCAAATTGCCTGAAAATGGCTACACATGGAAAATATGCCCTGTTCGAGAATAAAGTGAACATAACAAGTAACCCTTTTTGAGTTTTGTCTTACAAACAAACTTTACAAATATATTTTAAAATTTATATTTAATATTTTCGTAATATTTATAGTACGAAATGAAGTTTCGCAATATCCTACCGAAAGACGAATACGACGCTTTAGGTATCTTCATTTTATGGGTTATATTTTTGGTTGGGATGCCGTATGAAATCTTAGTTGTGCTGCCGACGTTTCATGAACCAGGTGGTTTTCCATATAGATTCACCATCTTAATCAGTGTGTTTCTCTTCCTGAACATACTTGGCAACACTATTGCCTGCATGTTAATTGACACAAGCATCGATCGTAAGTAACAATCCAAAATGTATAACTCGAAACTAATCTTCAATTACTCCTTCAGATAAGCACGTTTCAATACCTCCAAAAGGATATACAGAACGTCGTAATTGGCGATTCTGCACCACTTGTCAGCGGTTAGCACCGCCCAGATCGTGGCACTGCAATGTTTGTGGTGTCTGCATGCTGAAACGTGATCATCACTGTGTCTTTACGGGCAGTTGCATTGGCCATCTGAATCTGCGCTATTACTTGTGCCTACTATTTTATCTGTCCATCGGTTCGATCTGCACGTTCATCTATAATGCATTGTATTTCTGGGTGAAGTTTTCCTCGATGAATGACATAACAATGTCCGTGCTAGATATGCGGAATGTATTCCACCGGATTGTCCTGGCCTTTAATGTAATCCTAATATTTATGGTGCTTAGAACATTCTTTTGCTATGTGCCAATAATATTCCGCGGCGAATTGACTGCCCCAAAACGAAAAGAATTCGAGCACAATTGTGGAGTCTACTCCAATCTGAAAAGTGGATTGGGCGAGCGGATGCATATTGCGTGGCTTTTTCCATTAATTGAAAGCCAATTACCCGAAGACGGTTACACGTGGAAATCGAGCTCAACAGAGAACTCGGTGAAATCCAAGGAATCTTAGCTATTTCAAAATTTAAAATTCCAATTATAAATATTTATTTCGAAATTCATTTCGACAGAATTCATAATGGTTATACTGTATGCGAATATCTATAAACGATCAGTTGAAATCTCTAGTTTTTATAATGTTCGGGAGGGAAGAACGGACAGACAGACGGCATGGCAAGATTGACTCAGCTGTTGATTGTGATCATGGTCTTGCAACTGCCTCCTTTTGCCTGGTAGACTTAGACTTTTTACCCGATTTCATTACGAAAAATAATAAGAAACTTTTACTGATGCAGATTGTTTTTTAATTTGATCAGCGTATATGCGATTGTCTGACTGTCACTTTCTTTAATGGCAAAAGTTGTCACGGGTTATCAAATATCCAGATCCCTCAATATCGTTCTCGTATTGAGTACTTTTAATTTTATGCATTGAAAACAATTCCGATTTTTAGGTATTTTCATCGCAACGTAATTTTGTAAATTTACAGTTCTACCAATTGTTAAGCAGGCCATATATGAGAACGGTTACTTTTGCACTTGTTGGCTCAGATCCATCGTGCTGAAAGCAGCTCAAACGCAATACAGTAAAATTAAACCCAATGCCACCTCGAATTATCGCTGAATTTGCACCCGGTTCCAATTGAGTTTCATCAAAAACCAAAATCAGATTTATTGTAAATTTGATTGAGTCCTTCAATGCACATGTGTCAGTATTGGATCAATTTTTAATTCCAAAGTTAAACAATTTATTAAATTTACCTCAAATGCGACGTTGTCTATATACTCCACATTAATAACAGAACAATTCCAATGAATCTCAATTTCATAAATGGGCACTGCAGCAGGATGCATTCGCCCAAATTGAGATGAATACGCGTAACTTGTGGATGTTAATTCGAATACGTAAATGCCACAAATTGACAACAGAACCAACGGAGACATGATCTGACTCTAAAATATATAGGACTGGTATTGAAGATACCATAATATCTATAAGAGCTCTTATCAAAGAAAAAAAATGTTTTTATCTAATTTGCTGTGCTTTTAAAGTAATTGATTTTATAACTAAATGCATACATATACATATGAGGAACGGTTCTGGGGCATATTACCTTATTTGATCAGATAACAAATATTACTCGTCTTTACCGGCATGTATTATATCACTTTACACACGTGTCAGACATTATTTATATCATGGAATTTAAGACTTTGATTACCTTACTTAACCCTAATTATATACAATTTTTATAACGTGATGTTCATTTATGGCCAAGAAAATCGATAAAAAACAAAAACTCGGATTTTAAATTTTTAAAAAAAATTTTTTCGAATATGAGTAAGGTAAGGTAAGGTACATGCTTTTTCCAAAAAATCAAAAAAAATATTTTTTGAAAATGCATAGATTTTAAATGTACAACCAATGTTCATGAAAAATCATGAACAGAATGCCATCAAACATGAAAATCGGTTCAGTTTTGACAATTTTACGTGTGTTCGAAATATGATACACATGGGTCCAAGAGCTTTACATGTCCAAATTTTTCTACATTTTGGCATGATTTTTGACAAAAAATTTTATCCCCTCAGAATCAAGTTAAATGTTGTTTTTTATACTATTTGTGGCCAACGAAATCGATTAAAAACAAAAACTCGCAATTTTAAATTTTGAAAAAAAATTTTTTTGAAAATAAGTAAGGGGGGGGTACATGCTTTTTCCAAAAAAATCAAAAAAAAAATATTTTTCACAACCAATGTTCATGAAAAATCATGAACAGAATGCCATCAAACATGAAAATCGGTTCAGTTTTGACAATTTTATGCGTGTTTAAAAAATTAGGCCCATGGGTCACTGAGCTTCGCGCGCTTAAGACTCCATTTTCAATAGCGCCGAAAAAAATTGCGTTCATTCGGACGAATAGATGGTCACCGTGACGGACATTGCATAAACCGAATATACTAGTTTCACTTCACTAAAGCAAGGTAGATTCTAACTCTACATTAATGTTGTAAAATTTTAACACTTACAATATACAAAGAGAATTTGCGTCATTTTAATTGGAACTAAAACAATAACTGTAAGAATGTTTTTTTCAGAGCTATAACGGTGACGGCGTATTTCTCATTTATCGATACGTGTGAGTTCAGCGATTACCATCGACTATCGCACTTAGGTATTCTCGTGCCTATCGATACTTTCCAGCTGATTTGTAGGTCTTATTTAATACACACGTTCGCGAGCTTCAATCCGCCTTGAATTGTAAATTGTTAATGAAAATGCTTCGCACACAACTTGGCAACTTGTCGCGTGTCTCCACACAGCTGCAACGCAATGTTTTAACGCCCTATGTTGCCAGTCGTGGTGCAGAAATGTCAACAAATGTGGCGCCGGCTGCGGCTTCTGCTCATGCGGAAGATGGAATCCCAGCTAAGGTGATCAATGAGTTTCGGACCGGCGTCACAAATCCTGGTGAGCACTCGGCGCTGCATGCGGCCAAGTTCTACACCATTCCTGTGGAAGAAAAGAAGCAAATTTTCACAGGAGGCGGCCTGCCAAAGCAGTACGAACAGCAGATAAAAACATTTACAGAGGCCTGCCTGATGGTGCGGTCGCCTGCCCTGGAGCTGCTGCAGTATATAAAGAACGCCGATCTGTCGAAACCTGCAGTACGCTACGTGCTTTACGGCGACAATGGCGTGGGCAAAACTCTGTCCATGGCCCATGTGCTGCATTATGGCGCGCTGAACGATTTTTTGTTGGTCCATGTGCCTTGGGCGCCCAACTGGATGAAACGGCCCAAGGAGGCGGCTAACTCGACCAGCCAGGAGGGCTTCATTGACCTGCCGTTCGATGCTGCCGCTTGGCTGCTGCACTTCAAGGGACAGAACCTAAAGCTACTCCAACGATTACAGCTGAAGACGAGCAAGGAGTACACGTGGAGCAAGCGCGAGAGCACGCCAGCTGGCTCCACACTGATAGAGCTGGTAGAGCATGGCATTGCGCGCATCAAGTATGCCTCGGAAACAACGGCGGCGCTGATCTCTGAGCTGAAACAGCTGGCCACTGCCGGTCAATGTAAGATTATGGTGGCCATTGATGGCTTCAATGCGTTCTTTCATCCCGTCACGCGCATCTATTCCGACAACAAGCAGCTCGTGTCGCCAGATCGCGTTACCCTCACGCAACCCTTTCTGAGCATAACCAACTACGACTGGACGAATGGCGTGTGTATCCTATCCGTTGACAAAATAGCAATGACCGAAGGGTATATGGCCTCCTATATGCCACGCTATCTGCTTGGTAAGGAGGGCTTCGAGCATCTGGACCCATTTGTGCCCATCCAGGTTGGCAATTACACTGAAAAAGAGTTCTTGAGCTATATCAATTACTACTTGGATCGCAACTGGATCTCGAAAACGCAGCCGGGCTTCGAGGAGCAACTGAAGTTTATGAGCAATATGAATCCTTACACACTAATGCAACTTGTGAGAGGCCTGTAATTAAGCTTAAACGATTGTTTGTCAACAATAGTTGTTGCTAGTTTGTAAAACTTAATTAAATAAATTAAACGAATCCATAATGAACAATCTGATTCTGTAAATTATCAAAAGATTTTAGAAGACCTAACTGTACCTATATTTATACCCGGAACCGATTGAAAATTGGTTTTCTACAAATGTATGTAAAAGGCAGAAGAAAGCTCCGACTACGTATTCTTGGTCAGGACAACGAGTTGTGTTAATTTAGCCGCCAGTCAGTTCGTCTATATAAAGGCAGTGATCTTGGGAACTAGAAAAGCTAGAGACCTAAGCTTTTCGACTTAAGCATTCTCCAAATTATTTCGCACAAGTGTCCGACTTGATATCATATACATGTTTATCTAATTCGCTTCAAAAGAAAGTTGAAAAATTGAAATTTGAATTGAATTTAAATAGTGTGTTCAAAAAATTTATTTTTCAATTTTTTGAACATTTTTTTTTTAGTTTTTAACACGTGTATTTTCAGAACTCTAACGATAAAAATAAAGTAATTTTGAAAAATAAAAATATATTTAATTCTTCCATTTATAATTGGCAACGATTAAAGTTGAATAATTTGGTTTTCGGGTAATTTTCGGCCTGTGAAACAAATAAAGGGTTGTTCTTAAATTTATATATATATTTTATAATAAAAAAAATTAATACAAAGTTTTTTTTTTAGTAACGAAACTCACAACGCTACTTATGCATTTAAAAAAAATTAAATAGAGTAGTTTCTTTTGATCCAATTAATCATGCAATAATTCGGAACCGAAAGCTAAATGACTTTTGAGATATTTATTCAATTCGTACATTCAATTCATATGCATAAATGTTATTGAAAATTTTTTAAATTAAAAAAATTTTCCAAAAAACTTGATCAGTAACATTTTTAAAGCACTAATAACAACAAAAAAGAGATTTGGATTCAAGTTTATTCAACATATTCAATTCAAATTGTGAATTTATTTAACGATAATCAGCAATATATAATAATGCACTGTAAAATAAGTATAATGTGTATGTGTATGTGTATGTATGTATGTATCAAATGAATAGAAATTATGTTTGCCGCTTCATAAGCTCGCAGTACACACGATCGATCACATGGATAACAGTACATTTGTGAGCGTCTACAAAATGTTTTTCCTCTTTTTAAGAAATGCATGTACCGTATCTTAGGTATTATTTTTGGCGTGCGGTCAAAAATCGAAAGTTCTTCTCTCTCGTCTCGTCTCCTGTTCACAAATAATAACTAAGCTGCAATTTAACATTGTCACCATATTTGTTAGTTTGTATATTTGCATAATTCTATTACAATTTTAGTTGCTTTCAACAACAATAACAATTATGTGTGGGTTTGCGTTATTTTCATTTTCATTGAATGTTTCTTAATGTTCTTTTTTTTTTTAATCTGCAGATCGAATTCTTATTATGTGGTTTATTATGTGATAATGCTAAGCTATGTAATGTCGTATTATCGTAGTCATAATCGCACTTTCGCCGATTTATGTATAGATTCATTATTAAGTGTTTTTATGTTGGATTTTTTTTTTGTTGTTTTTTGTTTTTTTTTTCTTTTGGTTTATATTTTAATATGTATTGTATGCTTGATTATATGTAGGTATATGTATTTATGTATGCATGTGCTTCAGTGTGTGTGCGTGAGAAGTCATCACGCGAAATAAATCAAATTTATCGGTCAAATCTTATTATATTTAAGGCGGTCTCAAATCAATTTTACTTGAATGTGCAACATAACAAAATAAAAAGCCTCCTAATCGTAAAATTCATAAACGTAGCAGTGGAGAAATCATTAAATAAACTGTTAATTCGTACGTATGCATTAAATATGCATTTTTTATATAGAGTAATGGTGATAAACGATGAAATGCGTCAATAATCAATATTATTAAATAAAACAAAACAAAATAAAAAAAAATTAAGACACCTTGGGGTCCGTCTGGATGACCGAACCACAATGAGAAGTTGTTCACAAAATGCCCAACACACAGTTTCAGATTCCAATAAACAAGTAAGCTTAGAAAAATGGCATCTAACGAGTTTCCCACATCATTCGAAAGCCCAATTAACATTTGTCAGTGTTTGTGTGTATGTATGAGTGTATGAGTGAGTGTGTGTGTATGCGTGTGTGTGTGTGTGTGTTTACTTGGAGCATTCGTCTACTTAGGCTAATTTCTTAAACGTACATTACTCATTTCGTATTTTTTTTTTGTTTGTTTTTGTTTTGGTAAGGGTTTCTTTTCTTGTTTTCCACTCTCGAAATCAATATGTGAAAATTGTAATGTGTGTGTTTGCAATTATTATTACATCTACCTTTGGAGCAGTGTGTGGCTTAGGCCTCAACCGACCAGAGCCCAATCTAATGGCGGCGCATGTACATGCACAATTAATATGCACATTGCTAGGCGGGGCATGCATTTGGATGAGATGATGAGAAAATGGTGAACAAACAGCGAGCGGCAGGCAGCGCATTGCATCTGTATTATTTCTTGACAAACTGATAGGGGGCGGCAGGACGATAATGCCTTATAGGCGGCACAGTGCCTCCAATGCCCCCGCCCGCGGCAGCCACAATCGTATTGGCCATTATCCCCCCGCCGGCGTTGCCTAGCGCAGCGTTGCGTCCATTAAAACTGGCCGAGCTGACCACCATGCAAGTTGAATCGCGAACAAGTGCCTGCGGCGGCAAGGTTGTATGCATTCCGTTGCCCCGTTGGGCAGCTGTGTGTGACAACGGTCGATTAACGATGACGATGAGCCACATTCAACTGGTAATGGAACTCACCTGGCACATAGGGCTTTGGCTGGTGGTAGGCATTGTTATGTGAACGGTAGTAGACAGTCTCGTCGTTGTGATGATAGTGCGATTGCTGCTGAAACTTTTGTCTGTAATTGGCGATATGAGATGATCGGATGATGATTGGATGGATGGGGGTTTGATTTCGATTCACCTGTAGTTGCCACCGGAGCGATTGTTGTTGCCGTTACCGCTGCCACCAGCAGCAGCTGATTGTTGTTGCTGCTGCTGCTGTTGTTGCTGTTGCAACTGGCGCAGCGTCAATTTTTTGGCAGCTTCCGGGTCCTCCATGAGCTCCCGGTACTGCTCCTGACGAATATCGTCATGCTTATCCGGTATTAGATACCGCCTGATCTCGGCCAACGCATAGGCAACGCGTGCATACGCCTCGGCTGGCGGCGCTATGGTGGACACTTCGACGTGGAGCGGAAGATTCAGGTGGGCATATTTGGTGTCCGCAGAATTGCGCAGCTCCTCCTCGCGTGCGCGATCCTTCATCGAGAAGCGACCCAGTATAACGATTTTACACTGCGTCTCTTCCTGCAGCCGGCGCAGGGAGTTGCCCTTCGGGCCCAACAGCTTGCCAACATAGTTGAATTTCTTGTCCTTAATCGGCACGTGCACCTTCTGCGACAATTTAATCGTGCGCTGCTGATACACATCGGCATACTGATCTCTTGTGGGTATGCGCCCGTTCAACTGCACTCGCTCCAAAGCTAAACACACACACACACACACGAACACACGCACACAAACATGTATGTACGCATTAGTATTTCCTAATAGCATTAGTTAAAGCCATATCATACCTTCGTCAATTAGCTTTAATGCCAATGGAAATTGGCTTTCCAGGCGCGATCGTTCACCCATCAGTTCTTGCATGTATTTCTGAGCCGACTCGTTTAACCGCGCCGGCTGCACCTTCTCGTTGTCCGGCACATTGTGTTCGTTCTCGTGCTCCCCGTTGCTGCTGCCTGCATTCGCATTGGCCGCCGCCGCCGATGACCCTGGGCCGACACGCATTCCGTTTTCCGCCATTTGTCCTGCTTTCCCTAGCGGCGCCCGTAGTTTATTGATGTGGCGAATATTACCAAAATGAGTCGGCACAGTGCGTGGCGCGTTTTATCTTAATGGCCCCGTCGCCGTGCACTCGATTTAATTTGAATTTATCAAATATGTTTGCAACCTCTTTGTGGCCCTAATTTTTCTCTCTTTTCCATCAAAGTGTGTACACATTTAGTGAATTGTAGAAAAACGCGCTTCCTATCACAACGTGTCCAGCCCTGCCAAGCCCAAGTGCCATATTGACCATCACTAGACTTAAATATTTCGACGGTATATCGATAGCTTAGGAACTTTATTGGCTTCAGTGTTACCATGGGGCGTATTTAAAGTATTTTTTTTCTCATGTATATTATTCACAAGAAAATTTAGAATCCGGCCATAAATATGAAAGACAATTTATTTTATATTTGGTTTAGCTTCTTTAGTTACACTAACATTTATTAAAAATGTTTATAATTTAATAATACATTGAGCTAATTAAAATACCTACATTGTAATACCATGCCAATTTGTAGT
This sequence comes from Drosophila melanica, assembly GCA_004143765.1. Classification (NCBI taxonomy): domain Eukaryota; kingdom Metazoa; phylum Arthropoda; class Insecta; order Diptera; family Drosophilidae; genus Drosophila; species Drosophila melanica. The sequence goes on along the minus strand of SCDT01000022.1, from coordinate 46,654 downwards.
AATCAAAATACCAAATCATTAGCATAACACAGAAAACGGCCACACTGATTACCCCATACATAAAAGAAAATTTTTTCACTCATCAATTTAAGAATTGTATTTTGAATTTCGCTTGCGCTTAAATAGTGTTGTGAAGCGTGAGTCAGTGGGTGATAACTAAAATAATTGGAGTGTTTTAAATAAGATAACATGCCGCGCGACTATGACAGAGACTACAACGAGGACACAGCCGCTGACTACAAGCGGAAGCGACGTGATGATGAGGCAGCCGGCGCCGGCAGCGCAGCAGACGCTCCCGAGGTGGATGGCAACCACGGGCACACAACTGGCCACGCCCCTTTGCACGATACGCCGCAGTTGAACGAAAAGACAAACGCGTACCTGCAGGAGTGCCTAATGGAGAAGAAGACACTTGAGAAGAAAAATATCATAACGAAGCGTCTGCTCGATGATGGTACGCATGGGACACGTAAGACATTCTGTGCGCCATGTGCGTAATGTTTTCAATTCCTTTGCAGAGGTGGAGAAAATCCTGGTCAGTGGTCGCATTCCGAAGCCGGAGATATACGCGAATGTTTACAGCGAGAAGCCGATTAGGGTGGCCCAAAAAGTGTTGTTTCCGATCAAAGAATATCCGAAATTTAATTTTGTGGGGAAGATACTTGGCCCCAAGGGCAACACACTGCGCCAGCTGCAAGAAGAGACCATGTGCAAAATGGTCGTAATGGGCCGCAATTCGATGCGGGATCACGGCAAGGAGGAGGAGCTGCGCAGCTCTGGCAATCCAAAATACGCGCATCTCAGCAGGGATCTGCACGTGGAGATATCAACAGTGGCGCCGCCAGCCGAGGCATATCATCGCCTGGGATATGCCCTGTGCGAAATACGTAAATTCATGATACCTGACGCCAACGACGACATTCGCTTGGAGCAACTACGCGAAATGGACGGCAAGGAGCGCATGTACAAGAAATCTCATCATTACTCCAAATCGTATGGTGAACACGGAGCGTACAGCACACGGTAAGTAATTCAAGTAAACAATTTATATTATTATTTAATATATGTTTTTTGTTGATTCTAATCTTTTAGCACACCGCCGCCAGCCACATCTAAGCCCAAGGTGTATTCAATTCTTGAAAAGGCGCGCTACGTTATGGATGATCCAAATTACGGGATTGTTAAGACTCACAGGTACGAAAAAACACAAACACATTTTTTTTACTGATTCGAATATATTCATTGAAATTTGCTTAGGTCACGGGATCATGAGCTTTACGATCACCACGGCGAATACGATCGATATGCGACACCGCCGCCGCCGCAGTCGTCAAAGCATTCTAGCCACCATGCCCAATATGACAGTAGCTCCTATGAGCGCGACTATCGCCGTGAGTATCATCCGCACTCGTCTTCCTCATCCTATGCGGCGGCCTACACAGGTAAGAGCAATCGTTATTAGATAATTAATGTCTTTCCCGCAGCTGGACTAATAATAAAACCGCGCGCAACTGTTGACAAAATCAAATAATTTAACTGCGATAAAAAGCACCTGAGTCTAAAAAAAAAAAAGAAAAAAAAACGAAACAAAAAACAAGAGAAGCAAATTAAGCACCAAAAACATATCAATGTAAAAAAGAAAACGCGAATCGAAATTATGATAAAACGGAAGACTATCCCACATTTATTTAACAAGATTTTAAATGCACTATGCCTAACAGAGGCGATCGATCAACTCAATTATTACGACCGAAAATCACAAACTCAAGACCAACAAATTACTACTACTAACAGCATTCGTACAAAATCACTTTAAATACACACAGCAATCCATTCAGTTTCATGCATCTAATATATAAACCTACCTCAAAACTAAACTGTGAAAACATCAATTTGTAATTTTTGTATGAAAAAAAAAAACAAACACAAAAAGTTGAAAAAGAAAATCACAAAAAAAACAAAATCAAAAAACCAAAAATGTATTATTTTACTGGGGCTAGTGCATTCAAAACCGGTTAAACAAAAAATAATTATTTTTTTTTTGTAATTTATCTTAAGGTCAACATAAAAAAAATTTAACAAATGCAGAAAAAAAAACAAAAAAAAAACAAAGCACAGAGACAAAGACAATTAAAATCTAAACAACAAATAAAATTCTTTCCAAAATAGCAAAACCAAGCAACGGTCGTTCCTCATCGTCATATAGACCAACAACATCGGGCTCGGGATCACATTCATCGGCACACTATGAAACTGGATCACGTTCTCGTGAAAGCGTGCGTTATCGCTCGGCTCCTTATCCAAAAATGCGCTAATTTATGTTTTAAATAAACCAACAACCAACCAACAACCAACCAACCAACCAACAAAGTTAAGTAGTTAGTGCCCTCGAACGAGAGCGATAATGTAAAAAAAAAATTCCAAGTAAAAAACAAACAACCAACAAAAAAAAAATATCAAAATATTTAAAGTCCAATAATCCAACCAATAATACATAAAATCTATGCATACACTTACTTATAAATATCTATGACCTAAAACCAAACAAATGAAATGCAAAACCTATTTTATAGTACTTGTTGTTTAAAATATTTAATTTGTGTTAAACCCAAAAAAAAACAAAAGAAAAGAAAAATCCAAACCCACAAACAAATATTAATAATAATGCAACAAACGTAGAAAAGAAAGAAAAAAAAAACACAATTATATCAAACATGAAAAATATTTGTAAAAATCGTAAAAAGCAATTCACAAAAAAAAAAGTTAAAACATAAGAAAAGAAAAGAGATCAAAACAAAACATTATACACACACCTATATGCAATCGCAACAACAACAAACCCCTAACTATTCTAAACAAAATGTTAGCGTAAGTTTTGGAATTATTTTTCAAATAAATAAAAGATAAAAGCAAAAATTAAATAACAGAAACGCCCAACGACAAAGTAAGTATGAATAAAAACGGCTTCAATAAATAACGAAACACATAAACAGAACAAAATTAAACTTTCCCGGCTTCGATGCTATTCAGAGCGTTCAACGTTATGTATTTAATGCGTACTTTCTTGTAACGGCGGTCAATGAGAACCCGAACCCACAATTGTCAAAAAATATACTTGATTTCTATTTATAATTATAAACGTTCATGTGCGCAATTAAAATAGGATGAGTAAAATTAAATACTTTAAAACTACTTCTCTCTCTGTTCGACGAACATTATCCCCCCAAATAAATAAAAATTATAATACAACCAAACCAGTTGCGTGTTTCTTTATTTACTTTTATTGATTTAAGGTTTTTGTATTTTGTTTTGGTCAGTATTAGTATGAGTATTTGAACTCGTTTTAAAGAGCAAACTATCACCAACATTTACTATATAACTTTGCCTTATATAGGAACATTGGATCAAAAATCAAATTGCTGTGTGTTAATAACAGACTAGAGTACATTTCTATAAATAACCCCAAAGATAATCCTGATGTTAGTCAGTTTTCCACTTTTTGACTGCTCTTCATTGGTTAATGACAGCAGATTTTAGTTGCATTAGATAAAATACTAAAATAAAACGTTAAACTTAATACAATATGCAAAATAGTTCTATACTTTTAAGCTTGTTCTTAAAATTGTAATTTTTTTAATTTTTTGTTTGGGTTAAGAATTCTTAAAAGGCGTATAACATTGAAATGGAAACTGTTCAAGAATTCTGTAAATCAAATCGCGTTTATAGCAACTGTAGAGTGTATCAAATTTAATTGTAAAACTTTATCAGAAATTATACTATCACAATAGATGCAGTTTTAGTTTGCATATTTAAAAATTCAATGCGCCATCCAAGAACATGAGACTGTCCACGGCAGATATGGCCAGATCCACATCCCTTTTTTGTATGGTTTTCTTCTTGGCCTGTGCCGTATAGGTGAAGGCCTCGCGTGCCAACGATTCAATGAACAACTCCACCGCCTTTGTTACGGCAAACACAGCTTCATTTGATGCGATTTGCAGATCCGGATCCAGCTTCATGATGTTACGAATGCGCGCCATCGGCAACTGTGTTAGTTTGGATTCGTGTTCAGGTTCAGACTGCTTATTACCATTGCCTTACAAAATAAAAAATATAAATATAAACGATTTAACAACAGCCGGTCAATAAATGTGTGGTGCTCACTCGTTTTGGTTTGCTCAGTGCTTGCGGCAGCCGGCGATTTCGCGCTCGCGGGGCTCGTGCCGTTTTGGTCACTTGTTTGCTCAGCCTCTGTAGTGTCGTGTTCCGCTGCAGATATATTAATTTCTTCGCCATTGTGGATGACTTGGCCAAATTCTGGCTCTTCCGAGTATTCATTTTGAAATAAATCTTCGCTGGCCATATTAATTTTTTTTGGTAAATACCAACGCTCTACGATTTGTCTCACTGAGTATGGCGACGTCAAAAAAATATCGATAAGCTGCCACAAGCATCGATGACATTTTGCTGAAGTATCGTTTAAAGCAACCCATCTCTGACAACTCCGTAGATCGACCAAACTATTATACATAATTTTCACGTCAATTTAATTGAAAAACTTATAAGTATGGATAATTCAAACAGTGAATTCAGCGAAAAGCCAGCCGCACATGAGCATCAGCCGCGCCTAAACGAGGTGGCGCAGAAATTTCTCGCCGATTTAGATGAGGAACGCCAGCGTCTGTCCGCCGAGTTCCCATTGTGCGCATTGTTAATTGACGAAGGTAATTAAATATAGTAAGTGAAAACGTAAAATGCATTGGCATTTATATGGTTTTATGTGTATTTGCAGCCGTTGATCGTGTATACTGCACTGGTCGCATACCTGGACGCGAATTCTATGCAGATGTGTACAAGCAGAAGCCAATGAAAATTACGCAGAAGGTGTTTGTGCCCGTCAAGCAATATCCAAAGGTAATCTCAACAAATTTAGAAACATGTGCTTTGTTAACATGACTCGGCAATAATTGTAGTTCAACTTCACTGGAAAAATATTGGGACCTAAAGGCAATTCGTTGCGTCGCTTGCAAGACGAAACACAGTGTAAGATTGCCATCAAGGGACGCAGCTCCATTCGCGACCGTGGCAAAGAGGAGCAACTGCGAAATTCTGGAGATCCCCGCTATGCCCATCTGCAGAAGGACCTCTTTCTCGAGGTTAGCACTGTAGCCACGCCGGCTGAATGCTATGCACGTATAGCATATGCGCTAGCCGAGATCCGTAAGTATCTAATTCCAGACAAAAACGACGAAGTCTCTCATGAACAATTGCGTGAACTAATGGAAATGGATCCTGAATCTGCAAAGAACATACACGGACCCAATTTGGAGGCATATAGGTACAAACCAGAAATTGTCATACAAATTCAAGAAAGAAATTGATGAACTTAAATTCATTTCTAGATCCGTTTTTGACAAAAAGTTTGGCGGCAGTTCCGGCGCACCGAAATACTTGAATCTTATCAAGAGAACAGCGGAAAATCCGCCCGAGTAAGTTACTTGTAAAGTATAATTTTAAATAATTTGTCTGTAAGCATCAAATAAGCAACAATGGATAACAACGGATAGCGTAAACAAATTGAGCTTTAGGCTCGTTGCTGGCTTTCACTTTCTTTAATATAATGCAATTATTTTTAGAGCTGAGGAAGCGGAAGAGGTGGCATACGAGTATGATCATCGGATGGCCAAGCGCGGCGCCCAATCGGGATATGAATACACCAAACGTAAGTTTAGCCATGGTCTTGTAGTTGTTTATGTTATAAATCCCTTCAAACGAAAACTTCATTATGGGCTTTTTCCTGTTTTGGGTCTTGGGGTCAACCAAAATAAATAATATCGATTGCATTGACCGTGCAACTATTAAAATAATAAGATGCATTTGAGCAATGACTAATTTTTAAAATAACAAATTTTCTATTAATAACTATATACCACCTACTCAATTTTGAATAACTATAACATATTAAAAACGAATAAATTTTATAGCACGCCCATCAATAATACCAACAAACGCAGCTGCATATAAACGGCCTCAGCCATACCAAACTGACATGAAACGTATGCGCGAACCACCCATCAAGTCTTTTAAACCGAATACGTACAACATTCTGAAAAAGTATAAATAGATCGCAATTGATCTAAGAAATATAAAATAAAACCGCAATTATTTAATATAAAAGGACAAGCAAGCAAGACCATGTAATTAATAGTTATCAAACTCTAAGAATAATCGAAATAATAAAACAGAATAACATTTCAATTTGTTTGGGCCTTGGGTAAATACCTAAATATGAATGATAAAAAATGCCCAATGCTAAATGAATATGAAATATAACACATTAATGAAAATATTCTAAAAATGTTTTTAATATAAAAAAAAAATTACAATGTTCACGCATTATCACAATCCCTGTAAGTATTCTTATGATTCGGCACCTTAGCGATTGCGGCCATTCCGAATTCCAATCTACTTGTTTTTAGCTAAGCGTGAAGTAAAATAATTAACAGAATTTATCAATTGAAATATAAACTAAATGCAGCTAACAAAAAATTCAATTATAATAAGTAATTAAATAACGCCTTCCAAATGAGTTTGTTGTCACTAGCAATAGAATTTATAAATAAAATATATAACTTATAAAAATGTGGCGCCTGCAAGAGTAATTTAATTTAAAGCGGAATCATAAAGTACAGACTTTGTTTATAAACGAATAAAATTTGGATAAATTTCAAAATATATATTTAAAAATCAATGAAAAGTTAAAGTTTATAACAAATAATATGCGTATATTACGATAAGATAATAAAGAATACCGTATAAACTTATACATTTTTTAAATTTGAATAAATAAGTAAATAATATGCTCTGCACAATAACAGTTATTCGTTATTCAATGAAAACCTCTTAAAAAAAACAAATAACTTTTACAGCAATCGAGTCACTTTGGATGATCCGGTCTCTGATTATATATCTTATTATATTGTACATAAATAGCATGGATCTTTCCAGCAAACTTTATCTAAATTTGCAAGTATGTCAATGCCTAAGGTATGTACAAAGCAAAATTTATTTAAATTAAAAGCAATATCATGACATTTTAAATAAATTCAAAATTGAAAAAACAAAATCTTCTTTCTTATTACAATTAGATATAAGAAGTCCCGCTGTCATGTTTCTGGAGTCCAACATTTTAGATAGATCGATCGGTATAAATAATGCTGTATTTGGCTTACTTTGGGTAAAAAACTTGTGCTTAAAGTATTATTTTTCGTATATATCTGAATCAATGAACTTGATATGTATATGTATCAGAACAAACCGATATTGCCATTTAGCCCGATTTAGCTTGTTTTTATTAATGTGTGAAGGTTCAAAACTATTACTGTCAATTTATTATTTCAATAGATGTTGACAGTGTGTTTGAACTATTATTTTTCAAATTTTTACTGCTCTTTGTTGAAAATTAAAGCATTTTTGAAAGCTTTTATAAACATTAATTTAAACGTTTTTCACAAAAACCATTTTAATAGTTCTCAGCTTAGCATAAACTTAATGTTAAATAAATATAATTTCTTAATCCTTTCACATCGAGCTATAACTTAGTTCCAACAGTGCTTGCTGTTTGTATTATCATACAAAGATATATATAGTCACATATAATATCAGTAACAATCGGGCTATGCACGGTAATATATATTGCCGCCTGTGAAGCTGGCAATCCAAATTTGTTTCAGTAATTCCTCAGATGGGTTTGTTGCATAGTCCTGCGTTGCCTGGCAATGTAAGTGTTGCCTGGTAATGCTTTCTAATATCCTTTGGTAAACGTCTGCGGCTGTTTGCAGCTGATTGCAGCGGCTTTCCTCGCAGCAGATCGTTTCGCCAGCCTCGTTTTCCCAATTATCTTGCGCTGCAACATTGTTTTCGGTGCTTGGAATCATCTGAAATAGTATTTAGAAAAAAATTAATTCGAATTTGAAATTTGTCGCCCAAAAGCGTTGACTAACTTTCTGTAATAGCGCAGCACAGATTTGGTTCGATGACTAGAAGTGTGTCCTGGCCGCAATGCAGTTGTCGACTGACGACTGCCGACTGCAGGAAACCAAACATGTTTCTGAGCCGCGCTTGGCTTGTGTTCCACCACCCTGGTCGAGTGGCTCTGAGTGGCCCATTGTGCTTGCCTGCTATGCCATATGGTAGGCATGTCCTGCGCACATTGCGGAATTCCTACCCACAAGCTGCAGCTGGTCGCGTCGGCACACGATTGCCGGTCACTGCCTGTTTCACTCGCACTCGTTGTAGCCTACTTCGTAGGCACGGCGGGTGTTTGCTTATGCCGCAGCCGCCCCTATCCGCTCCACTGTACAATATGTGGCTGTCAAGCGCAGCGAGGCAACCGTGCACTATGGAATACGGTCTACATAAGGGTGGGTTTCAGTCGTACACAAACACACACACACATATACACAGTTGCATAAACACACACAATATGAAAGGCTCAAATTTAAGTTTTAAACGGTATCTGCATTGATTGCGCCACACGATTTATCAGTTTTAAAAAAGAGATGCATTTGGTGCATATACATATATGATATTTATACTCTGTTCACAAAGTGAAAAGCAGCATATTGGTTTTGTTAATATATGATGTTGAGCATCGTTTTCGATTCCCTTTAAGCTGTGAATTATATAATTTAAAGTATTTTTATTTGGTAGCTCAAATAAATTTTATTTTCTCAGCGAGAGTTTCAAAATATTTATTTTACATTTTGTATCAATTGAAGACACTTGTTTTCGTACATTTTATGTTAAGGTTTTCAATTACTTTGCTCTAAGTACAGTTTAACAACAAAGAAGTTAAGTAAAATTAATGAAAAAGCTGCATTTATTTAAATTTTTGTGCATTTATATAAAAATATATATTGTAAAAATGTTAGACAAAGTCAATTTGAAGCATTGGTGCACTTTAAAGATATTTTGGAATTGTTTAGATTAACAAGAACCATATTTCAAAATTGAAATAAGTACACGACGACGAGGAGAATAGTTAATAATACTCGTAACAAGTTTATTTATTTATATGGTTATATAATTCCAGGTGGTTGATAGTTTATCCCTTTGTGTTCCAATAAGTGTCCTATAAATCCTTTTATTCATTATGTATATATTTAATAAGCATTTGTCATATATATTAAAGCAGTTGTGGATCCAAACATTTTACCATTAAACATAAACATCTGCATATATCCGTATATATATACATTCGATGACTCTAAACATATAGTTTCTTACATCTATTCTATAATAATAAAGCAACACCTAACATAGTTTAATAAGCAATCCATTAAAGGGAAATGGAACCAAGGAATACCCAACTCGAAATCAGCTCATTTAACAAACCTAAACCGAAGCTCGTCTTTGCGTGTGCGCATTTCCACTAATTACATACGGAATCTTTAGTCTAATCCTTCTGCAAAGGAGTCCAAGTGCCGGTGGTGCAGTGCCCAAATGGTTTCCCCAATTGGGATATTTAAAATTGTGCTCGATGGATGAGCAGAAGTGCGCTCAGGATCAAGGACTCCACAGTTGTGGGCCAGCTCAGGGTTGGGGCTGAGCTCGGCTTCGCGGCGGGCGGTGAGCCAACCTTGATGGTTATCTGGTGACTCAAGTTGGCCGGCATGACCTCACACTTAAAGTTGTGACCCGTGGCGTTGGCCACCGGCGCACTCATCACCAGCTGGCTGTCCAGTGTGTAGATATCGATGATCGGCTGGTTGCCATTAATAACCAGTGTCTGGTCCCGGTACCACAGTACGGAATGCCGATTACCTAAAATTATGTAAAACACAAATTTCAGGGTAATCTTGCGGCGATGTCTGAAGCGAAGTGTAATTTACCATCATAATTCTTAACCGGACATTCGAGCTTCACGCTGGTCGCATTGGGCTCGACATAGACGACGGTGTCCTTCTGATCGAAGTATGGCACCAGTGGCGTTGCCGTCGACTTGGCCAAGTTTCCGGGCGAACGCGATGCGTCGTCATCATCATAGTTCTCATCGTTCCCATAATCGGGGCTTGTCTCGCTGGCACGGGCTGAAAGTGGATGGGTTAGTAAATTGGGCGAGGCAAGGTCAACCGACCAATGGAATAGCACACCTGGATACGGCGTAATTAAGGCCCAATTATGCATTGAAAATCACTCTGCACCCCTGCCCACCCACCCACAACAATCAACAGATTTTCGTGCCGAGCGCTAATCGCGCTTATCCGAACATCGGCTAAGCCTAAGCTTAGATTCTCAGTCCATTCCGTGTCGTCCGTCGTTCGTCGTCCGTCCTCTGCCCACACCCGTCATGCGACGCCAACATAAAACCATTAGAAAAAGGGCGCAGCCCAGGTGGCAGCGTGTCAACGCCCATTCGGATGACGGGCACAGCACATACTCCGCGCTAGTATTCCCGAGGTCATTATAGGTTTATGGAAAAGCAGCTTCAGCACACGGGAATTGTCAGTCAAACGTTTCTTTTTTCGGGATTTGGACACGGACACGGATACGGACACGGACACGAACACCGTATAATACGCTGTGTATATTGATTTATGTCAAGGCTCCACAAGCCACACACAAGTATTCCCACAATATGGGAAATATGTGTTCGAATTGCTTGCGTCATTTGCACTTTTAGTCTATTGTTTAGGGTCCTCAAATTGGCAAACTACATACACACACACACACACACACACAGCGTGCAGCGCTATTTGTTTTATTTATTAACACACATCGCATATCGAGCTTTTATGTATCCAGGACTTCTGGTTGTCAAAACAAATTAGGTCAGAGTTCCTGAAACTGCGCAAGTTAAACAAAAAAAAGGAAACTTGGTTTCTTAATAGAAATATGAAATATCTTTTATATATGTAGATTATACGCAAACTATAAGTATCCATGTTTGAAAACGAATCTTTTAGAAAAAAAATTACTTCAAGTACGTAAAGTTTTTTAGTATATATTTTTTTAAACTAATTCCTATTTCTACAATATTAATAATTGTTTGTAAATACTTGAAGAATATTGAAGAATATTTTTTAATCATTTCTAAAATTTTGACAAGGTAAACAATTTATTACTGTTAGCCAAAATTAAACATTGCGTCAAAGGCTTTTCCTGTATGAGACACTCATTGGATTTATGATTATTTATACATAATAATTAACACGAAAAGCCATTCGTTCTTGCTGGTTAACTCTCTGTGGTGAGCCACTCAAAAACATGGCGCACTCATTTCATCGCATTCATTTAACGGCTTCGGCTCCCAGTTGCTTAATTATTCAAAGTCACTTTAATCATGTTGATATTTTTAACAATGTGCTCATTGCCCCATTCCATGGATGAGTCTGTGGTGGCACAACCACAAAAAATACACTGTTCTCTGCTCTAGCCACAAGTGGCTCCCAAATTTTGATGAAACTGTCATCGTTTTGGCGCGTTTCTCAGAAAATTCTCCATTTCTAAATAAGTTTCTACGTGATCATTATGTGGATTGACATTTTATGGATCTATAGCCATAACTGACTGCGGATATGTAACTATTTGTGAATACTTAATTTTTATTTTGTTATTCATTATTATTGCGACAATAGCAATTTGATCAGTTGCTCTGACTGAAGCAAAAATTATTACATCTCAATACTAAAAACTTTTTTGATGTTTAACAATTAAATTTTTATTGTTTTTCGTTAGCTCGGCCTAAAAATGATTTTAGACTTATATAAAAAATTATTAAGGTTTTTTTGGTGTTGCGGTAAGTACATCCTCTGGGTAAAAATTGAGAGTCCGACTTTCAATTTCAATTGTATACCCAAAACATAAAAGAAAAGCTTTAGAGATTTTAAATTGGCCAGCTACTGGCGAAGAAAATAATTTTCAAATTTCTTGGACTGATAATAGCACAATGATCTTAAAATATTGTGTGGAACGAATTCTAGAGTGTGTTTTTTAATGTGGAAACTAAAAGTTGACATGAGTGCAAACAAAGTGTTAAACCAATCAATTTTCTAATGCTTTACAAATTTATTCTTAAGCCAATAATACTCGGGATAAATTTTAAATTGCAATTAACAGATACTTTCGATTCTCAATAATTCTAATTTAATATTATACTTTTTTATAGCATAGTTTTAGGCGTACATAGTATTGCAGTTGCAGCTAGAAGATAGTTTGCATAACACGATTTTGTTTGCCAACAATTAGCTTTGTTTGAATAAAATCTGCTCTTTAAATTGAGCAGATGATAAATTCAAGTGCAGTAGATTGTCAACTGTTAGTTGGGTGGAATGCGGAGGAGTGCAATGCACTTGGCATGTGGAGGTGGGAGGGCGGGCAAATCCATCGATTTTTCGGTGTGTATGCACTTGTCTTATACATAATCCGTTGATACTTGGTTTAAGGACTCTTTTTATCGCTGTGTTGCTTTCTTGGCATTAGACAATGAGAAGGGTTGTGTATATAGCAAATAATTATGTTCTCAAGTTTAATGCCATGTGGCATTTTTTGTGCACACAAGCCAAAAAGCTACTTGTGCTGATATGCTTAAATATGTATGTTATATATTAAATTATACACTATAATTTTCATGAAGGTAAAATAGTCAATATGTCGACCATATATTATATAAATTCTCTTCAGACATTTTGGAAATTTATATTCTTAGAAGACTTCAGAACCATTTCCTAAAAATTTAATGTCAAGCTTTTCTTAAGTTCGAAAACTGTGTAAGTATTTCCTTAAGAATTCAAAAATTGTATTTTCAATTTTTGAAATTTAATAAAAAAAATTTCAAACGACATTTTCCGTAAATTTTAAAGAATATCAGTAAAAATTCTTCAACGCTCGTAAATATATATATAAATTTAAAAGTAAAAATTGCCTTGTGCTGAGATTTGTTCGTTTTCAGATTGGCCGATCTGTCAACATGACGTATGATTGATATGCTAGAAATAGTTTAGCTTAATTTGTGGGCAACTTGATGGGCTCCAAAAATTATAGAATCAAATGTCAGATTCGCATTGTCAGAGAACATTTAGACAAAGCTCATGGATCAGCAATTTGTTCAAAGTTGTATATATACATATAGATTTGTCCATTAAACAGACGCACAGATGCGCCATAGATGATCTTAAGTTGCAAAGCTAAACACATATATTTTTATTTGAATGCCAAGTCAAACACAAACAGCTATAAATAATTGTGTGTGTGTGTGTGTGTGTGTGTGCGTGAATGGAACTACAATATGCTTCAATAATTCAAAAATAAATGCCAATCTGATGGCCACAAATCCATAAACATTAAACAGATTCGAGAAGCCGCAGAACGAATTGGAATTTGAATAATAATAATGGCAATCGTCCCGACTGCATCGACGACGGATTTGTACCTGGAATTTGTAGGGTTCCGATGATAACAGCCAGCAGCAGAAACAGATTCGTCATTGTTGGCATTTTGTCTTGGCGGCAATATAATTATAAGAATGTAATGTAACGACTTTTTCAGTTGTCCAACTCGTAATTCTTTTCACTTTTATGTTCGGGATAGTATCGTTTTTTTTATACTTTATTTTTTATGTTTTGTTGCGAAAACGAGAACCGCGAAACCCGTTCACACCGAGCGACACTGAAACACTGAACTTTGCGTGGGTTGTTTTGCTTGCTTGGTCTGCTTGCTGCTCCTCTCCCAGTTCGGCGTCGCGCGGAGAGCATCCAGAGCACACCACGAACCGTGTAGGACTGCTAACGAATGCAAAAATGAACTCGCGGTGCAGCATAAAAAAAAAAAATGAAGAAGAAGGAAATAAACGAAAACTATGCGAATGATGATGGCGATGACTCACATCGCGTTCGCAGACTGGCTGCCCAATTGGAAATTGGCCCAAGCCACACAGCTACTTGTTAAAAAGCACAACGAGGATATTGACATGCCTGCGAATCCGAGTCTCCATGGAGTTACGAAGCGAATGCTCGCACGACGACCACATTTCCCATTGGCATTCATTGCATGCCCATGCGCAAATGATTCAAGGCAGCCGCAAACTGAAGTTATGGCTCCAACAAACTTCACAAAATAACAGCCAGGCCGTGGCCTAAATGTCGTAAAACTGGCGACTTATGGAGGGTGTTTATGTGCGAGTACACATACATACATATGAGCACTGCCTAGGTCATGCTATTTTTCGTTCAGCACTGTAAAACAACCAATAACAAGAACAATTGCTAGCTTTCTTCGCTCGAAAATCAATTTAAATTGAATAATAAACACTCAGAGAAAAACTGTCTTTACTATTTCCAATTAGTAGGGAAAAACTTCTGATTTTTGTTGTATGTACTTTCTTCTTAAATATTTTAAAGTATTATTCGTTATAATTTTTATTAGGGACCGACTTCATAAACTCTGCGCGCAGGCAGACAAATTACATGAACATAAGACAAAAAAAAATTGAGTGAGTTGCTTACGGGCAAAAGCGAATTATAGGTCAAAGGAAGATTCAACGATTGCTTACAGTTATAACAGTTATAGGATGGGAATGCAATGTCACTAGACACGCTGCGTTGTACACAGGCAAATTAACATATTATTATTAGTATTGCAAACAGAACAACGCACATTAAAAAATAAAATTTGATTTACACATTTTGCAAAATTCTACATTAAATGAATCCAAATTATTTAAAATAAACTCTTACTCTTTTACAAAAACTTACTTTTAAATATTAAAGTCAAAATATTTCTAATTACATATATGTATGTATATTTTTTATGAATTGCTATTTTTTATTAATTTCTTTACAAAATAGTACATTTAGTGGCCATTATTTCTAATGTAATTTTTTACAATATGCTAACTTGTTGATTTTTTTGTTTTTTGGAAATGCGATTTTTCTCAGTGTATGTTCACTTATGTAGAAAGAGTGTATATATGTACATTCAGAGGATTGAAATTCTTTTGCACATTTGCTGACACTTCCAATTTCAAACAATTATTTCAGTTGCCTTTGCTGGAACTGTGGGTTCTGTTTCATTCATCATCGACTGCTCTTTTGAGCACACAAACACCAGCAAAACAACCCCCTGCACACACCCACAAAACACACACGCACACAGGCACACTGGACTTGTTTCGTTCTACTTGGGCCGCGTTGCCAACTGTGCTGCCAATTGCCGGCATATTTACACGTAACTATGTTCTATTGCTCTCTTAGGCACGCAGCGGCTCTCTTACTTACAATTGGAGTCTGCGCAGCTACGGCTGTGTATGTGTGCGTGTATGTGTGTACGTGTAGATCTTTTGGATGCTGCTTCTTTGTTGACAGCGCACAGCTTTTAGCACACATACAGACGTAGACTGGAGTCACATAGATATACGAATTGTCGCTGTTGTTTATTTGATTAATTTGTTTCCAAAGTTGTAGAGAAATTCTGAGAAATTTTGTGAATGCCGCCTCCCAACAATGTGTACGTTGTTGTCTACGTGTAAATATAAATATTTGATTAATATCCTCGGCGCGAACATGTGCAGCGGCAACAAAATCACAATATCTCCGGCTCATCAGATGCTGGCTGGCCCCAAATCTGAATTTGCGGATGTTTACAAAACTTGGCACCCAGGCAGTCGGGCAATCAGGCAGCCAGTCCCCAACGGCAGACAGTACAACAAACACAGATACGCACATAATGCATAATGCATCCAGAAGATACTTTTACTCAGACAATACGCACTTTGTTTTATGGCCGTAGATTAATTTTAATTGTTTGTTTGTCTCACTTCAACTTGAAACAGACACATCAGCAAATGTTGCATGTTGCACATTACATGTGTCCACATGAGCACAAACAATTTCTGTTATTGCTGACACTGTCGTCTGACAATGGTCGTCATATCTCGCCGCTAACTTGCAACTGCAACTGCAACTGCATCCGTGGGATGCGCACACAAACAAACGATCCCCCAGCTATATCCATATATATATATATCTTTATAGGGCTGCTGTGGTCTCTCCACTTGAAGTCGGAGCAAGTAAATCACAGCAATCAACGGGCTTCCCATACAAAATGCTGGGAACGTTGCGATTTCATTAAGCAAATGCAAACTGCAAGCGAAATGTATCTCGGAGTGCAGATGCCTCGGCTGCGGTTCTGAGAACTTGCTTGTGTGAGTGTCGTGTGGAACATCCATGCCGGAGGATTCCATATTTATATGGAAAGAAGACAGAACGAAGAATGTTAAAAACGAAAATTTGCAGTGCCCAATTAATTCAGAGAATTTGGCACAGGAATGCGTAAATAAGATAACATGATATAATTACATTTTGTATGCTTTAGCGAGTTGAATACCAAATTAATTGCTAACCGATTGCCTCAAGTTTAACCTACATTCTGTGCCAGCCACATGTGTGTGTCGCTTTCACATATGTATAGATACTTTTCAGATACAGATACAGATACTTTTCATAAAAAATTAAGCCTTTCCACTTGTCGAGTCAATTTCTTTTAAACTGAAGCGTTAAATACAAATATTTTAAATTTGTAATTATTTAAAAATTAATAATTTAATTTTGCATTTATTAAGTTTTAAAAATATCTTGAAAAATTCTTGTCATAAATATTCTGTAGTTAATTCAATCATTCACGCGAATATCCGTTTTGCTTATTGTGTTAATCATCGCAATTTATTTTTGATAATGTTAAATGTTAAATGTTAAATGTTAAATGTTAATGTTACTGTTAATGTTAATGTTAAAGATGCTTGCAATATTTGTATACAGATAAAGTGTTATCATCTTTTGGCACCTCCATGATAGTTCGAGATTAAAACTGACAAAATCTTTAAAGTATGACTTACTCCAGAAATCAAAATCCGATCGCATAATCATTCAGTTTACAATTATCATTCAGGAAGTTGCTTTGTTCATTGAAAGCATTTTCCACTATAAGTAGCTGTTACTGTAAGCAGAGCATCGCATTGTCGGTCACACCATATTCAACATTTTCGCGTGTTTTTTTTTTATATACCTTTGCGTGCTATAGTTAAGTCGGGAATGAACTATTTTCAAATATGTATTCAAAGTCAAATACTAATTTGCTTTGATAGCAAACCGACGCGGGTCAAATAGATCATCAAGTACTAATATTTAGCAATAACAATTTAATGATTAATTCGTTCCTGTGAAGCGTATCAACTAAACGTAATCTTCGTTTACCCATTGATTAAGTTAACATATTATTGGGATTAGCGCTTTTCCAAAAACTTGAAATATAATTCTACTTTATAGCATATATATTTTTTTTTATCACTTGTTTTATCAGTTTTTTTTTTCGAAAATGAAGAAGTAAATTGAAATGCTTTGCAGCAACATTCGCGTTGACAAACGTTTCGTTCTCTTACTTCTACGTGCGGCTCTCTTTGGCCAACTCTGAACTGAAACGCCACCGGCTGCGCTCTCTCGCTCTCCCTCACGAGCCACCATCGGGTTGAGTCTGAGGGCGACGTCATTTGACTCTGTGCTCTTGCGACGAACAGTCCGAGTTGCAGTGTACGGCAAAGCCGAATCGAAACCCGAACACGAAATTAGCCGAACGATTTGAAAACTTATTTCATAAATTCGCGCCTAAAAGACAATCCAACAGATACAATTGTGACTCGTACGTGCAGTGAAGTTTTGTGCGAAGATCGTTCGGAACGTTATCGGCTGGAAATTGGTGGAACTTTTCCCAGATTTGTTGTTGTGCTTATAACTGGAGTTTTTGTCGGCTTAATTGTGTTGAGTGCTGACCAAGGTGGAAATCAAAATAAACAAATAAAACAAAGTAATTACAAATCCCCGAAGAAAAGTGCTGAATATGTAGGCCGAAAATTTGGGACACTGAACTCTTTCATCCCGACACAGCAAAATAATTACTCGGCAATAATTTGATTTTGAAAAATCACAAGAACAACAACAATAAACAAGCAATCGAACAAGCAAGAGACGTGTGACACAGTTCAAAATTTCGACGACGATATCAGAATATTCCCAATACATTATCATATCGCATTCGAGTGTCGACCAGTTAAGAGCATTCAAAACAAAAAAATCAAAAAAATAAAATAAGTCAACTAAAAAGCTAAAAATGGTGTCGAGCATAAATAAAATTCTTATATTTGGAACATTGCTGGTGACGGGATGTTGTCTTGGTAAGTTGATTGGCGGTAAATCGTATGATCTATATACATATATATATTTAATGCAGCGGAAATCGGTTGCGATTGTAGGGTTTACATAAGCCGACACAATCTAATCTCGGTGATTGGGAGACCCTTTGAACCGGCTCCATTGCATACGTCAGTTTCACATGCATCGCATTTATTTTCGAGCATCTAAATAAAAAAGATTGTGTGGAATGTGTTGAACAATTTTGACCTACATACTATATAGTCAAAAGTCAAATGCATTCAACTGTGAGCTGTATTAGAGTATTGACAAATCCCAAGAAATCGATGTGATTCACACACATTCCAGAGGATTAAACACTCTGACCAAAATAGAACAAATCTCTATCCTGACGCAGTTCTCTCTTAAGATATGCACATAAAATTTAATACTCTTTTTTTTCCAAATAATTTATGCATAAATTTAAATAAATATGCTATTTATAAAATGATTCATATAGAAAAAAAATATTTGGCATTTTCTCTGATTCACATTTAGAAATATCCAAAAAATAATTCACACAATGCATAATGAATATTTCGCTTTGCAGATTCATAATTTTGAATGAATTGACATTTAGGTGTGGAAGTATCCACAACAAACGAGTTCCGCATCTAAAGGTGAATCAATCCTTGAGCTATTGCTGAATCAACTGGCACATTAAACGAATAGATAATTATTATTGTTACCTGTTTGTGAATACTTGCGTTTAGCTTGGGTAAATGCAGCGCGTTTTATCAAACAGTAAAATCGATAATTTATTAGAGAAAGCTGTCACATTAATGCAGTTATTTATCACGATCAATGAGCCGAGTGCAGCTTGCGCAAACGAGCACTCCCTCAGCTCAGCCGGGCACTCTCATTCAATAGGAAGTGAATATGCCAATTTTGAATGAATAGAAAATGACGGCAGATCGACGGGGTGCGCAATTCATTCGCGTATCGGTTGCGCTGTTAATTATTCCATAGGTGCCTAATAGGCGACAACATAACAAAAACAACAACTGCAAACAACTAACAACAACATTGAGGAAGTGAGCAACAAGGCCAGGCTCAGGTAGGGAGCGAGTGCGAATCCGGACACCACCACAGCTCCTTGGTTCGATTTCGGTTAGGGAAGCGTGTCGAAGGACCGTGAGAATGTGTGTTTTGCAAAAAAGTTACCTAAGTTTTTTTTTTGTTATATACCCTGCTAACCTCCCTGACCTCCTGATAAACCACTCGGCGCTGTAATGTAACCCCTTGGCCATAAACAATGCGATTGCAATCGGTTTGATTGGATTTCCATAAAAACGAATTTCAAAACGAACGAATTTTGTATCTGAATAGTGTTTTACTTTCCCAAAGAATTAAAATCTTTAAAATGGCCATCAATTTCTTCGACACATGCGGTAAAAGTAAGCAAAAAAAAAAAATTCGTTTTCGGCCCTGACATGGGTAAATAAGTATGTTAAATGATCATCATCAGCCTTATCTGTGCTCTTGTTTGTCTACCTTTCGTACGGATCTTCCTTTACGGAGCCGGCATTAAATTTCACGACCGCGAATCCGAGAATCGTTCTTGGATTCTCGCCGCTTGCAAAGGGGCTCGGTCTGTCTTTTGCATAATTCTCTGGTATTTGCATACATATTTATTTTGGAATCTCTGACTCATGCCAGATACACAGATGCATGTTTTTAGCTGTTGTTGTATTCGTGCGCATATGGCCAAAGATACGACTGCAGATACGAGTTTGTTGCTGCCGTCGCTGCGCTTTATTCAAAGCCGCCCGATTCTTTTGCATTCTCATTCTCCCATTCATTCTCGTACTCGTTCGGCGGGTGCATGTTCTGTGCATCAGATGGGGGCACTGTGGTGTGGGTTAGGGGCATGCCGCCGCGCGGCAAAGCGAGTTAAACAAACTCGTAACCAATTCTCGACAATTAAAGAATCAATTTACTTAACAGAGCTGGCGAATTGGCGGCTTGCCCCCTTGCTTTCCCCCCCTTTCCCGCTGGCTCTGCGGGTGCGGGTGCCGGTTCTGAGCAGGGTTCAGTGCGTGCGCTGTGCACTCAACTGGGGCAACAGCAGTCAGAGGCGGGTATTATTATTATTTGAGCATGTGTTGGCATGGCGACTCCCATGTGAGTACTCCAATATATATATCTATATACATATATGTATATATAGGTACTCTCTCTCTCCCTCTCTTATGTACTCGAACGCTTATAAATTGTGCCACATTAAAGCATAAAAATTAATCGTTTTGATCACAATGATAACGAAGCGCTCTTCAAGCTGATGATTCAGCTGCAGCAGAAGCCAAAAGAAATTTACGATGAAATTTGTTCCTATAAAGAGTTTAACTACAACAAAAAAAACCCCGAAATGGTTTCATTGTGTTCTCATAGAATTTTGATGGCTCTACTCAAATTTTGTTGTGTTCTCGATTGAGGCAACAATTAAATCAAACATTTGTCGGTTATTTCTTAAGATCAGCAGCAAATAAGGAACTTAAAGTATATATTCATAATATTTTTTTAGTTTCCCCTGTGTATAATTAAATTTGAGTTCTATGCTAAGAATCCTATCCAAGAATAATTTTTATGTTATCAGCAATTCAAAATTTTTACTGAGTATTTTGGATATGCGCAATTTTTCTTTATTTTTCTTTATTTCTGCATTCTCGTTTATTATTATGGCTATTTTTAAATGGCAAACGAGTATTGCACTATCGGTTAGACCCGATTAAAACGTTTTGTAATTCTCTTTTTTTTCTTTTGGAATTTATTCAACAAAATTTTCAATTTTAACCGAGTGGCAATTTGATATTTGGGTTCTATCCACTCGCACTTGGAAGGCAATAGTCGAAGCAGAGTAATAAATAAAACACACAACAAAAAAAGAAAGAAAATAATAGAGAAGCTAAATGAAAGAACTGCTGTTGCCTTTTGCGCTAAATTGTTGGCGGTGCTGGAAAAGGAGTGCCGCATATTAATTACATGCCACAGCCACTTGAATGGAACACGAGCCCAGAGCCCGGCCGGGCCCGGCCCTGCCCCAAGCCTCGAACCTCAAACCTCAAACCCCCCAAACGCCAGTTTGTAATCCCGGCTATGGCAAGCAGAGCGTTTTAATATGCGCCGGGCGTCGACTTTTGGACTCTGCCAGTTTCGGCCAGTTGGGTTGTCTTTGCGAGTGTGCCCATTGTTGACCCATTCGCTTTGCCGGGGATCTATGCTCGGTTCGTACTATGTGTTTTGCTTTTGGCTATGTGCCCGCATCCAAGCAAGTGCCGCCTCATAAGTGCCGACACGTGCAACGTTCGGGCAACGGGAAACGTTGTCCATGCCCCTCTTCACTCCCTTCGATTGTGTGCCAGAAATTTAAAGGCGCTGGCTGGCGCTGATCATAACTCTGGCCAATCAAATGGGTAAGTGAAATCAATGTTCTGGCAATGTATATAGTACTTCTGCCCCATTCAAATGCACAAGTCTAAGTGGATATGCGTGTACCCAACTTTAGATTTGTAATTTATGCTCCGAATCGTACATTCATTTGCATTTCTTGGGCACTTGATCACATTTGTGGCCCGCTTCAATTGAATATCGATTATGCTGTCTCCATAAATATAATAAATTCTTAAATATTTTATTTGAGTGTTTCAATTTGCATTTTCAATCGAACAGCTTTCAATAATTGCCAGAAAATTCGTTTAACAACATCTGCCGATTTTGGCAAAATGAAATCCCCTCAGCCAGGCGCAGGACACGCGTTCTTTCAACTCTAATTGAAATGCGAATATTTCTTTTCAGTGCATCTGTGTGGGTTATTTGTCAATGGTCTGCCTCTCCCCTCACCCCCTGCTTTTAGGTTTGCTGCACATCTGCAGTGCGTAGGTAGACCTGGTTTATGGCTGTCCCTCGGGCCCGTAACCTGATCGCTTTCAAAGAACCAGAATGCCATTATCATTATCCGCTTCGCTTCATGTCTCTATCAGCCACCACGCCACACAAACAGCATAATTTTCGGCTCGTATAACGCGCTCGTCAGTTGGCCAGACGGCCAACCCGGGACCCGGGACCGCCAGGGTCAGTCACGTAGGGGCAGGCAGGCACCTCGAAAACCTGAAAATAGACAGTCAAACAGACAGTCAAACAGATCAAAGATCAGAGCTGCAGTGCGCTTTTAGGCCGTGTTGCCACAAATGAGCCACTCGCCGCTTATCAGGTAGTAAAACTGCTGCACTTGGATGATTCCAGTGACTGGCAGAATCCACAGACAGACTCGGGGCCATGGCTATTCCAGTGGTCAGCGTCAGCGTCATCGTCATCCGCTTTGGGGTCAGCTCTAGGGGTTATTAGTTGAAATTTTCAGAATCATTGTGCTTATGATAAATTGTTTTTGGCCCAATTCTGAGTACCAATTAAAACAGGAAAAACAGATACAAAAACAACAACAAAAGCACGATCTACAGCTACAATTCTTATCGTAACCATTGTAAAAAACATGACAAAAAACAAAAACTTATTCTCATGGGAATACATTTTTGGAGCATAAATTTGGAGCATTACAGAGTATTTTTACGATCCGATACGACTTTACTTTATGTTTATCAGGATTAAGCTACGTAGGATAAGAAGTTGTTGACAGATTAGTTAAATAAATAGAAAAAAACCTTTGTAAATTTAACTCATCATATATTTTTCCTTAATAACTTTAAAAATTCAATTTTGATTATATTTCAAGATACAATTTATTTATTTTTGCATTTTTCAACACTTGACCAAAGTGTAAACAATTATTTGCTGTTGCTGCTTCTTTTGGTTGATGAATGTGAATTACTGACGACCCTTTTGGTTCAGACATATCGTCGGAATTCCCGGTTCATTGGCTTCTTCTCGGAAGCACATTTCTTCTTCTTGTTATTTGTTTAATTTTATAGCTGAAGTTTACGACAAAAGAGAACTCGACGGGGGGTGGGGTCAGTGCGTAAGTGTTTGTGGATATTTTTTTTTTTTTTTTTTGGTAGTATCCGCATAAAATACGTCCAAAAGGAATGCATCTCAAAAATTGAAAATGTGGAATAATTTAAAAAAGAGCTCGGGCGGAAATTCGAAGTTCACTCAACCACATTTATGGCACATGTCCGTGGCTGTAGCTATATCCGTATCCGTAATGCATTAGCTGCTGAAATTGGAGTTCATTGTGAATACCCTTTTTTGATTTTACCAAGAGTATATTTGTTTGCTGAAAATGCATATTTAAAATATTTCTAAACTTGAACTTTTTTAAAATAATAAAAAGTTTTTTACAAATTCTATAGGGTATTCTTGTAGTCGTTCTTCCCTGTTGCATTCATAATTGATATAGTCCGGCTGTCCGATCTCTATGCCAAGTTACAATTCAAACACGCAACGTTGGGCAGCAACACGGCGACAAGAAAAGCGACAAAACTGGCCATAAAGAAGCATAAATATGCGAATGCGTGTGTGCGTGTGTGTGTGTGCGTGTGTGTGTGTGCGTGTGTGTAACACAATAAAGCCAACAGCAACATAACAATAAAACAGTCCGTCTAACACAGAAATAAACGAGACGCCAGAAATGGCAGAAGCGAAATACAAATGTAAATTTAAACTTTTTCACAATCAGCGGATCGTTTCCCCCCCTCCGCTCCCGACGCATTGTCTGCACAGAGGGAAACGAGGGTGTGATATATGTGTGTGTGTGTGTGTGTGTGTGCCTGTGTTTGCTGCAGTTGCCACAGTGAAAATGGACATTGTTGTGAAATGTTTTTCGATTTTGTGTCCACTGTCGACACCACTAAAACAAAGTAGCGCAAAGTGACGCCGACGCCGACGGCAACGGTGACGTCGTCGCCAGCAGTAGCTGCTACTGCGGCCATAAGCTGTGCCACCAATGTTGGCCGCATTCCCCGCCCTCCCCCTCCCCCCTGGCTGAACGCATACACACATGTGGGTGCGGCGATCGGCCGAGCGACACGGGTTGGGGTTGCCGACTGTGTTTTCTCTTTCCATGCGCCTATTTTAATTTTCGTTTTTCGTCTTTTCGTATGCCCCGTGCACCCGAGTTTCATGTGACCCCATTTCCGTGAAATGTTTTTTTTTTTCATTCGACTTTGACAACATATAAAATACGATTCTATGCGTACGAGCGAAATAAAGGAAACGGTGAATATATATATATGAAAATGTGAAACGAGGAGAAACATGCGAATTGCCTTAACCCGACAGCGCAGCTGCTGCTCTCTGAATCGTATCTGTATCTGTATCTGTATCTGCATTTGCAACTGAATCGGATGTGGCTGTGGTGGAAATGGATATGGCTGGCAAACTGTTTAAACAAACAACAACAAAGCGTGCTGATGAGCGCGCCTAATGCATTGCCAAAACAAAACACGCCGGTTTCAATTTCCATTTAATTCAACTATGGAAGTGATTAGCCAGCAGGAAATGTGGGTCATAATGACCCATCTCCACACACAAAAAAACAATCCACTATAAACAATTCAGTGTTTTTTTTTTATAGCTGGTTTTATTACCCTTTTGTTTTTACCAATAATAATATTTTGTTTTTTTTATTTTTTGAGTGTGCCCCGCAGTAAAAATGCTCTCGTAAAACTTTAGATAATCAGATCGTGAATTGATTTGAAAATCAAGGTTGAATGCCACCCACATTTTTATGGGATTTTAATTTTTGTGTCTGGCGGTTTGAGTGTTTTTTCGAGTTCCTATTAAAATATACAATATCTGAATATATTACCAAAACTTTTCTTTATCATTGAATATTGAATATAAAAACTAATAAGAAATTAGTATAAATTTATACTTGTTTTTAAATAAATACTGACTCTGTTCCTTTTTGTTTTTGCAGTCTCTTCTTACCCTTCAACGGTCGAGGAAGAGGGTATGTTGAACGATGAGTACGACTACGATGATGAGCAGAGCGCTCCCAGTCCGCAGACGAAGTCCTCAAGTGTTGACAAGTTCGCCAAAACACAAGCGAATAAGACCATAACCAAAACGGGAATTCTGGGCGAAGATATCGTGCTAAAGTGTGATGAAAATATTACAAAGGGTAAGTCCATAATCGAAATGAGCAAATGTTCAGGCATAACTGTTAAATTCTTTATAGAAAATGTGGTGCTCTGGTACCAGAACTCCAACGTGATCACGAATGGCGTCAATTTAGTGCTGCCCAACTTCAGCATCGATCCGAAGACCTATGATCTGACCATAGTGAAGGCGAGTCCCCAAAGCGCCGGCGATTACAGCTGCCAAATTCTGCCCCAGAAAGTGTTCGTGCACACAAAAGTCGTGCTTGGGGACCATTCGCTGGATGTCATCACGCCGGAGAGCTCCAAGTCGGCACAGGACAGCTTGCATCGGTTTGCGTTAATGTGGCTCCTCTCTGTGGGCATTGTTCTGTGCCGATGCAAGCATTAGTTAAGCATTACTCTAAGCTAGCGATTTATAGAATATCCACTGGATACATTGAAATTGCATTTCTGTCTCCCGTCTGTCTTTTAAATCGAAATAAACATTTTAAGTCTTGTTAGTCGTGAACTCTACTATTTTGTAAAGACAAACGATTTTATTTATTAAAAACCAAAGTATACAAAAAAAAAATCCTTTTTTAATTTAAACAAAAAAATTAATATGTCCCTATATATATTTTGTATATATTTTCTTAAATAACTGCCTAAACTAACAAGATTTCAATTAATAATTGGCTGATTCTTTTTACTCTGTCATCAAAGTTAAAGCGGTTATATTGGTTTTATACATTTTCCATCCAAACCTGGGACAGAGGAAATAATTTGTAGGAGTTTTCTATTTCCAATAACACTAGGTAACAAAATATAATTTTTTATTGCTAATGTCTAATTATTGCAAATTTGTAAGTGAGGAACTGCAAATCTTTGTTGTAAAGTTATCTCCAAGTTTTTAAAAATAGACGTTTTAAAGAATCAAAAGAAATGAAAATTTTCATTATTAAACCATTCCAAAGTTATTATAATTTTTTTTATTAATAGATATACTCAATAACTTACATTAATTCAAGAGCTTTTTCAAATCTGCTTTGGTATTCTAGAAAACTGATCAACAATCAAAAATCAATCAAAAAAAAAAAAAAAATCGTACAGCATTATACTTTTTTGTAAATTGATTTCTGGTATATATTATTCAACCTATTGACCTATTAGTAAAAATACTTGCATCATCTTTTGTGAGGGAATCCAATCCAAATTGAACAGAAATAATACAAAATTGATGGTTAGTTTATTTATATCGGTATGTATATATATTCTTAATGTCGCATTAATTCAATTAAAAGAGAAAAATTACAATATTTTCTTTAAGACACTGGCTTTTGAATATGTGTGTGTGTGTGTGTGTGTGTTTGTTAACAGGCCGGCTCTCGAAATGAAGTTTTGCATTTGCAAAATTTGTATGGAACTTTATTTTAAGCAATTTGTTTTGAATTTATTGCTTCAATTATTGGCACGTTTATTTCTTTTCTGATGTATCAATACTAATATTATGATTCTTAAATAAAATATAAGTATACAAAATATATATATATATTCTTATATTTGTGTTTTGATTGTAAGTATGTGTACACAATATACGATCAGCGGTATATATATGGCCAACGGCAATTTCAGGTATTGTAGCGAACAAATTTCAATCGAAGCCAAACAAATAAGCGACTCTTCCTCACCCCTCCTTACCTGATTATAGATATTCGTTATTATTATTACATTATGCATAAGTACTTATTAAAACACGTTGTTTGTTCAATCTCTCTTAACTATACGTAAGTAAGTAAGTATTCGCCGGATTTCTCGTCGTTCAATCCCAAGTTGATCCATTCTGAATTGTGGGAACGTGCTCGTAAAAAATAGTACATATGTATTTTGGGTAGGTACACACGTATGTTTAAGCTTTGGTCTAGTTTTTGTTATAATTCAAATGTTCTCATAATTCGAATATTTATTAAATAAATGTTTTGTTTTATTATATTCTAGTTCTGGTTTCAACTCTTGCCTATACAAAACATGAAAGATCCACATTTACCCGTTTTTCTTATATACATTCTCTGTCTGCATTCGCATGTGTTTATGATTCTGTATCGGTTCAGGTATTTGGGCCATTATAACTTCGGATTCTATATGTCGTCACTGTTAACTAGTCGTACATACAAACAAATAAATATTATGTGCTAAGTTTTGGGCGGTTTTCAACCGATCGTCGCAGTTACGTCATCTTTAACTTTATATTTAACTTTAACTAAACTAAGCTACGCGTAATTCGTACACTCGCAAAAGCCTCCTCCTCCTCCTCTCTCTTCTTTTTTTTAATATTTTCTGTAGTTGTGGATATATCTTGGCACAAATGTTTGAGTGAAATTCGCCTATGCGTGATTGGTTTTTAGATTAACATTAACATTAACATTAACATTAACATTAACACTGACCCCACAAACGGGGACTTTCTGGCGCATTAGCATTTGCGTGTATAATTAGAATACTTGGGTATTTTGCAATGGCGTTCTTACAAATAAGCCGCTACTGCCCAGTTGCCGGGTTCAAGGCACAGCACAAGCAAAACACGTAACTCGAAATACGTATGTACAGTCCCCCAATGGCCTTATCCTGCTCTCCAAACCGCTTACAGCCGCAGCATAGATATGCTAAAGGCGGCTGCCAACACGCCAGGCAGCATTTTCATTGTACACGCCGCATTCTTGCCGGACTTGCTGGAGCCACCGCCGAAGCCAGCACGCACCAAATCTTCCGGCGGCAGGGCAACATCGTCAATTTCCTCCGAATCTGCGAGGGAAATTCAAAAAAGAAGATTTAATGAAATTGCTCCAAATTGTTTTTGTCGCGCAGCGATTGCGTTTACCCTCTTCAGGTTGTACGACAAAGTCGTGATCCGGCGAGAAGCTGGACCAGCCCTGGGTGTTCTTCGTCTTGACGCGCGCATGCCACAGACCCGGCGTCAGCTCCATCTGATGGGTGATCTTCCAGATGCCGCTGTCCTTCTCATGGCGCTGAGTCTGAATCACCGAAACGGTGGCCCACGTATACGACTGCAAATGGGTGCAAGAAATAAACGTGTGAGTAGTAGATTTCAATTAAGAATATATATTTCCAGTTGATCATACTCCTTTAATTATAATAGTAGGTACATTAGTTTGTTAGAGGGGGAAATACATATATAGGTTAATATTGTCAGACTTAATCTGAATGGGAAAGTCAATTCCACATAGTATCATACAAATCCAAAACATGCTGTTGTATGACACTTTGCGGAATTGAAGCGAATTCCCAATTCAGAACATTTCCGTTAAGATCAATCGAAATCATTTTGATGAAACTTACCCCTGTTAACTTGTAGTCGAGCATTGCCTCCGAGAGGGGCTGAAGACTCCGGACCAGCCAGTGCAGTGTGACCAGGTTGCCATCGATGGAGATGCTCTCGAACTGGGGCGTCTCTGGGTGATAGCTCAGCTGGATGCGCACCTCGTTGGAGCCAATCGAATTCTCGACATGGCACAGGTACTCGCCCAGATCGCTGGCCTCCACATGCTTGATGACGAGCGTGGTGCGATTGTGCTCCTTGTGCAGCGAGTTCATGATCGAGTGCTTGTGGGAGTGGCTCAGGGTCGTGCTGTCCTTGATGAACATGCTAATGGCGATGGGATTGGCCCGGTACTCACAATAGAGCTCCGCGGTGTCGCCTTCCTGGGTGTTCACGTGGTGCCGTTTGGTGGACACCTTGGGGCTATATTGCACATCGATGGTGACCATGCCGTGCGGTGGATCAGCGCTGCCGTCGTCGCCGAGACACTGATAAACCCCAGCGTTTTCCTCGTCCACATTGTCGAGGATTATGACACCATTTTCCGCATCGCTAGTCGGTACCTGCAATCGCTGACCCTGCGCGGATTAATGGATAGAAATGGAGAAGAGATAGGATTATCATTGATTACACGACAGATATTGTTGTGGCCACTGGGAATAAATAAAACATACATTCAGCGACCATTTGATCTCTGTCTTGCCGGGCAGATACGTTCGGCACACGAGCTTGTGGTGGTCGCCCTGCTTGAACGTCTGCGAGCGATCCGTGATATCGCGATCGTCGCAGAGGATCGATAGCCGGGCGCCCACGCTCAGTGTTGTATGCTGCCTCACGTCCTGCGGCAACACCACACAGTAGTAATCGTCCCCATCCTCCGCCGTAACGCTGCGGATGCGCAGCGAGTTGTTCTTCATCACTTCCACGCGATTGTTGATCGCGTTCTGGCCAGTTGCCAGCACGGTGCTGTTCTTGTACCACATGGCAACGTTCTTAACTGTCAATGAGCGATCAAGTTAATACGATTGTCTTACCAAAACAAAAAATAGAACAATAAACAAAAACCAGGAACATACTTGCAAAGTTGCGGACATCGCAGTTCAGGATCACATCGTCCCCTGGCTTGGCTTTTATTGCGATTTCAGCCTGCTCAAAGTAGGGCGGCAAACTCTGTTCATCGTTCACGTTCGCGATTGGCAGCACCTCCGAGTTTCCGGACTCGTCTTCGTCATTGTACTCGTAATCATCGTCCATGTAGTCGTTCTCAATGGGCGACGCACTGCAGCGATCTAAAAGAGAAGAAGAAGAACAGTCAGTTTAAGGTAGAAACCAGTGCGAACCCTCCACGCCAATGCGTCATTATGTATACGGAAAATATAGATGGTTTACTGAAGTCAACTCTTAAGTGCAGAGCATGTTTGCAGTACTTGTTGACATGGCTGATGACGCTTTTAATTGGAATTGATAAAAATCACACCCCAGCACCCGTGTTAGGGGAGTGCTAAATACAAATTTGTCATGTGATGTAATGGTTTTAGGAAATTGAGTTATTCAGCGAACAGGAAGAAGGGTCGGAAATATATATACATATAAGCTATAAATTAGGTTGGATACATTTTTTAAACTTTAGAATAGATATCATATAAAAATGAAGTTTCTTATAATCATAGATCCTAAATGGGACTCAAACTTAGTACTAACGATCGGTAATGGTGATAAATCTTTTGCTTATTTATTCTTGAGAAGGATCAATAGGATTGATGTATTTCACCAAAATCCGTTTTTTTCCCAAATATTTTTTTTTTAAATAACTCCCTCCCATACACCCCAAATATAATTGGACTAACTATATATTTCTTCTGATATTTACAGGCAGGATCAGTTTTCTTTTTGTCTTTTAAGTAGAATATGACTAAAACTTTATTATTTTAGACTTTAGCTGCACTTCTGCTAATTTGTTTTTAATTAATAATTAATGGTTACTTAATGACTTCGGCTGGTAAAGATTAGCTTACTGTTATAAGTAAACTACCTTGTGCTGTTATCCAGAATATAACTTATGTTAACTCTAATATGAATAGAAATTAGCAACAAAGCTTTAAGTTTTTTACCCTAATTAATTTTCTTTTAAATAACAAAAGTGAAACATGAGCCCTATTTGACAAAAGTTATCCCTAAAGAGATATATTATATTTAGTTTTAGTAACATTATTTTGTTGTTTACAAATTCCTTAATCTTGTTCAAATCAAATTGGATGCATTCCACAATGTCAGCCTTTTTGTTTCGAAGGTGATTTAAGCAAGGTTTCCAAATAGACATTTAATGTCGTTGGCGGCCTAAAGTGTAAAGCTTTAATTGTTAATTATACACTGTCAGAATTGAACCATAAAAGAAACGAGTTTTGTCGTTGGAATTTAAATTGCCTTCGATAAAGCTGATAACTCAGCCTTTTCACTAATCGTCTGAGGCAAATATTGTTTCTCTGAATTACACGCACGTAATAAAAGACGTTAATAAAATGCAAATTGAGTGACTAATTTATCACTGCGATTCAAGAAATCGCCAATACGAATAACTATTTGCATGCCATATATGTTGCATATAGAAGCGATTTCATCAGTCACATCTAACGGCAATTTCAATCTCACGACTCAGTGCCCACGCTGGTGAGTCATGGCCAAAGCTATAGCGTCATCAAAAATCAACAGTCTTGGTCTGGTTTTGGCTGCGGAACGATGTTCTCCAAGGTAAGGCATTACGCAAGCCAGCCAATTCCAAGGCGCCTCTTCAATTGGTTGCGACTCGTCGTTATCAAGCGTCGATAAAAGCGTGCGTCTTTAAGAGTTGGCAATCAACGGCAATGATACTGCCGGCCATAGCCAGAGGCAGTTATCTTATCCAATCCCCTCCATATCCGCACTCCGACAGACAAACAAACTCAACCCTTTTATGGCAATCAGCTTTGAGACCGAAAACAACTAATTTCGCAGCTGGTGGCCAGCCAAGAGAGATGGAGATGAAGAGCGAGAGACCGAGACCTTCACCGCCAGCATTGAAAACACCAAATTGCAATCTTGGGCAGCCGCAGTCTCGCTGTGTGCCTTGAGTCAAGGCCAAGAGGCACTCAGCCCAGTTTTCACTCCATTCCCAGTTGTCTATTGGCACTCGCGCAACCGACGCGTAAGTGGGTCACACAGGGGGCGGGGCGGGGCGGGGTGAGACTTTCCACATGCGTCAGCTACTCTCTTTTGGTTTCGGTCTCTTACTCCACTTGTCGCAGTGTCCTTGAATCGATGTCTGAGTTCAGCCACTCAACAGTGTGCCATATGGATTGGACAAGCCAGAACACCCAGCTCCCGTTGCAATTCTCCAAGCAGAACAATGGCGTCAGGACGTCGCGGCGCCAGCGCCAGAATCCTTGCCCGCCGTTGATTTTAATGCTGTAATGGCTTTGGCCTTTGTTGGCCCGCTAACGTACGCATTGGGAGCAGACCGACACCATTTTGCGATTGGAGCTGGCGTCAGCAATTGGAATTTTCGTCTCGATTTCTACTCGTGAATTCCTCAAACAAACTTGCAGCCGAGGGACGTTTAATGCAATTCGTTATGCCAACAAAAAAGTAGCTTGTTTGGTCTTCTTCTTTTTTTTTTCTTATCATCACAAAGTATCTATTATAATTTTGTAATTTTCCCTTCTTGAATGATACGCATTGTTTTTTCGTACGTCTTAAATATTTATTGAATTAGTTTAAATGTTTGCATGAAAGCATGTCAAATATTTGCGCTACATTTGGTTTATTGCTTATTTTTTGATTCTGCGCTGATTTCATCGAAATTAAACATGATTCGCTTAAGATTTTATCTTGACTTTATAAAATATTGACTAAAAACTTAAACTATATTAATTTGCGAATTCTGCTAACCCATTTTCAAGTCAGTAAATAAATAAATAATTCGCATAGCTGAAATATATATAGAAGGCAATACAGATCCCTTAAGAATATTTATGATCCATTCGAGAAATTTTTGTATTGGTTTTATATAAAAGTTTTGCTTTCAGAGCAGCTTTGTCCACCTAACTAAAATATGCATTTTTGCAGGTAGCAGCAGGTCCATCTTATTCGAATCTACATATAAAGTATATATAGTAGGCAACGTCATATCAGTAAGGTCTGTATAGGAATGGACGTCTCTGGCAGATAGCAATTCCCCTTGTTCCAATCAATTCAAGATTTAGTTCAAGACGATTGTTTTTAGCACGTATTTTTTGCATGAGTGCGTGTTTTTATTTATATTTCATTATCGTCATGGATGATGCACCCACCTCTGCACCGCTGCCCCACATTGCAATCGATATGTCCTACATATGATGGTTATACACAGACACACACACACACACACACACACACACACACACACAGATTTATGGGGTCAGATCGTAAGCATATAAAACGCCATATTTGTCTCATTGCCAATCTGATCGTATATAAAAATTTGGATCTAGTTAGCCCATAAATTCCGCAACAGCAAAATTGTATATACTATTGCGTTGAAGGAGCTTTTGTCGGGGTCGCAGTTGTCCGCGGCCAAATGGTCAGGCAGACGGCATAAATTGCCTTCTATGTCTCTGTCCACTCGCATAATTCGATTCCACGAATTTGCATAACGTCTCAAATTAAACAAAAGGGAAATCAAATTGAAATCAATTGGTTCGACAGTCGCATCGGTATTGATCGCACTTCTATAAACATTCATTTTGCCTAAATTATGTGCCTATATAAACCGACTCGCGACAGTCAACCGGGAAATGTGATTTGCTCACGGATCAAAAAGGGCGTGCCGCTGATCTAGCGAAACGCACAATTTAATCGATCAAATGCTGACCGATTTTCAAAAAGAATTTCCACAAAATCGTTGAAGCAGAGCCATTAACAAAATGAGAATGCGTAATTTGATAAGTTTAGAATTTAAAACATGCCAAAGCCGGAAACTTTTAAGCGTGCAAAATATACATATATAAAATTAAATAGCTAATTATAATTTTAAATAGTTGAAATGTATTTTTCCAAAATTTAGCAGTTTTTGAAAAACTTGCCTAAAAAATGCCACAAAAAAAGAACCCATGTTACAATCATTAAGATAATATTTTTTTAAAAACAAATATATTAATGTTTCAGATTTGTAAAAAAAAATTATTTTAGTAACCCATTTATATAAGAATATTAAGGTAATAAAATCGTACAAATATCTCTATAATGAAATATCATTATATATCCTTGTAAACATGGCTAACTTGAAAAATATTTTGAAATGAAAAATACAATTTTATTGCCTGCACTGTTTTGAAGGAAAACAGAGTATAAAGTATATTGACTAGTGGATATCCTGTTGTAAAGTTAATTGAATTTACACAAAATTTTCTGAGCTTTGAAAAACTATTGAGAAATTTGAAAAGCTGCTTACGATTTTGTATATAAAGTAAGCACTTACTATATTATCAATATCTGTCGACTTAAAAAATACAACAAATTTTTCCAAAAGTAATATCACTTAAAAATGTCATTTTCAAACTGTTTTTTCCAAGTTTGTCCAAGGTTATTACACAGTAGAAATGAGTAATGCATTAGCACACATTTATCGAAAGAAAAAAAAAATGTCGTAATTTTGATTGTACAAACATAATTCGTACAGATGCTTGTTTAATCCACATCAGTCAAATTCTTTCAAATAATTGATGCAACAACAATATTTCAAAATATTTACATAGAAACCCAAAATATGCTTTGAACTAGTTGCTGTTGTAGCTCAAATTCTATTTTGATGTAGTATTTATGTACTTCGGTTCAGCCACGCAGCATTATGTGCAAAGTTTTTAGCTGGAATATGTATATATATATGTATATGTACATATATATATAAAGGGGGAGCGTTTGCATGTGTTTTTTGGGTTGTCAGATTTCGACAGCGTTATCGCATGCCTAAAATTGGAAAAGCGCACATTTAATTAAAAATTTTCATTCTTGGTGGCCCGATGGCAAAATGGCAGACACGGTCCACCCCGCCGGCACATTGTGACCCCGGTCCCAGCAGCGCCCGCGGCACTGCACGGCACGGCAACTGGAACTGGATGAAAACAGAGATCATTGAGTTAGGGGGCGTCTGCGTAGTCGGCAGGCACTGGCTGCGTGTCTGGCATCAGCAAATATCTAGCATCAAACTGCCATTCTTTGCGCAGCAAATATTTGCGCTTCCCAGCGGACTATCTCGGGTCCGTAGCCGCATGGCTTACAGCCTCCAGAGCATTATGTTGCTGTTCAGCAATGGACTACGTAATGTGAGTTGTGCGTATCTGAGCCATAAGCAGTGCCATATTTAATGTTATCAACCTTTGCGCCATAATTATAAACGCATATGGAACGTAACTTTGAACAAAAAAATAAAGATAAGCGCTCTCCGCCGATAAGATATGTTGCTTTTAACTGGCTTTGGCCCAGGTAAACATAACCCACGAGTTGCTATACACGCACAGAGATACACTCACGTACACACACACACACATGCACATAGATACTCCATACAGTAATCGGAATGATATGTGGGCTAGCGCATAGCTCATGTCTATTAATATGGCACACGTAGTTTTGGTAATTCATTATTTTGACACAAACGTAAAACTCATTGACAACGCCCCCCCATAAAACGATAAATACTTTTTGTAAATAACGGTTGTATTCAAAAATACTTTGGTTTATTAATTCTATTTGCCAGCTACCATAAGTATACTAAAATATTAAATGAGTTTGTACTATGAATTTTAATCATGAAAGAATAAATCTTTGATCTTTAATAGTTAATTTTGTTCAATTAAAAAAAATTGCTGTGCACAAATATTAAATACAAGTTTTTTAAATATTATCAGAATTTGTGAAAAATTTGTTTTTTCATTTTTAAAAATTATTTTAATACATTTTTAATTGTATTTTTTGTTAAAAGTGTGTCTTAATTAATATTTGAATTAAACAAATTAAATTTATATTTTTATCTTATATATTTTCGAAACTTTTTGCGACTTACCACTATAAAATTGTGCAACTAGCAGGCAAATGAGTAACTTCCACGCCGTAATTCTCATAGTTATTTTTTTTTCAGTTGTGTTTTTTGTTGATTTGATTTCTTATTTTGCGAAGCACGCACTTCGAGTTTATGTTTGTTTTCGAATTTGCTGCGCTATCGGAGGTAGATCGTTAACTGCAATTAATATGTTCGTTGGAAATCGATTAATTAATTTGCCACTAAATTGGTACAACACATTTCGGTCCGAATTGGGCGCCGCAAAGGCTAAAAAAAGTTTCTTGCTAATTGTTTCAGTTTTGTATGCGTATCGCGACGCGAGCAACGGAAACTCAAAATTGGCCAAGCTTAATCAAAGAAAAGCCCGCATATTTCAGTTATTGAATTTGAAATCAGTTGCCAAGTACACTCAAAGAAAAATACTGGGAAATTTGGGCAGATTAAAATCGTAGTTGAACAAAAATTACTTCAACTAAGAAGAGAGGATAAAATAATGTAATGAATATTTGAGAGAGAAATTTACTAAAATTCTTCTCTGAGTGTATTGAGATTCGCAGCTGTGCGCTAGAAATAACAGCTTCCACCAAGAGCTGTGGACAAATGTTCGCTGATTGGCAGCTAAATAATGGTAAACACGGCTTTTGCCATTCGCTTGGGTTATGCAAGCTGCTCTCGCAGTCAACGTGGCAACTCAATGATATTATGATCTCAGTGCGAAAATTGATATTTGTTGTTGTCCACGCTGTTCACTAATTTGCCAGCTTCTCTCTCCTTTTATCTCTTCGAGCGGCGCGCTCAATGCCAAAGCGTTTGGCCGGCTGCAAAGTGGGTCGTGTCGGGTCGATTTCGATGGGGTTGGGGGGTAGGGGTAGGAGCAGGGGCAGCGAGGCGACGGGAGGCTAGGGTGTGCCAAGTCGAAAAGCATGCAAATATGTATGCATATAAATAAATTAATGTGCAAATGCGAAAACTCAAAAACAACAAAAAAATTGTATATGCATAGCGAAACCTCGACACCCTTTCCATCGACATTCTAAAGAGAAATGTTTTCAAAAATTAAATATATACAAATATTCAAAATATTTAACAGTGAAATTCATAAATTCAAAAGAAAACTCTACGAAACTAATAAACAAATAAGGAGCACACTTTTTGTTGATCAAATACGTTCGAAATGGGTTGTCACAAGTGTTGCGAATAGTGTATTTTAATGCAAACACCGAAATATACAGGTACCCATGTATGTTTGCATATGGTGTATACTAGGCAAATATATATATATACGTGTGATCGTACATACACTAAAATGTGAGCTACTCGTCAAATAAATTTGCAATAGCTCGCGATCGTTTTAGGCTGATGCAAACGCTAAGAGCAGCAACATTTGTCTATCCTCATATTTACAATACGCAAATGTGAAAAATTACGGAAAAACACACATATATGTATTCATCCAACGTACTGCACAAATACACAAAAGTATCTTTTAACTATAGCCATTTTATACTAACGTCAAAACGAACAGGGCGTATTTTACCTCAGGTGACAGCCGTAAAAACTCACGCTTATCACAATGAGTATTTCAAATGTGTTTATCAATGATCAACGGCAAGGTGCAAACGTGACATTTAGCTTTAAAGGCTTTACGATTTCGATTCTAACGAGAGTCGGTCAAAGCACTTTCATCACATTGCTTTTGAAAATCAAGAATATTTTCAATTATATTTAAAAAATTCCAATAAAATAATTGAAACAGAATTCTGAACGTACATATGTAAGTTTTGGTATAAAAAAGAACTTTTCTTTGTCTACGAAAGATATTTTTTGTTCATATATTAACGAATTAAAGGATTGTAAAAGCGAACCTTTTAAAAACAAAGAAATGTTATTTAATATGTTATATTTTATATATATAAGATCCTTTGAAAAATACAGCCTAACCGAAGGGGTATATTACTACTATATCTTCCTTGGAAATTTTCGTATTACGATTTTTTCAATAGAGCAACTTTTAGTTTAAATCAAAATCGAAGAGAAGTTTTAACAAAAAGTATCGACAATTCCAATTCCAATTGCAATTCCAATCAAAAAAATATTCCCCGAACGGTTCTCGTTGCACTAGTACAATTTTCTTCTTCGTCTTTTGTGTTTGGGGCCTGAACAATCTGTGCTTGCTGACTTGCTTGTCTTGGCGTTGTCTTGTTTTTGGTCTTGTTAGCGTTTGTTTATTTACATTGCGCTCCAAGTTTACCCATACAAGCACAGATGCTTGCAAGGGCTGTGTATGTGTGCGTGCTTATGTGTGTGTTTGGGGCAGCTGCAGCTGCGCTCAGTTTGCTATTACAACG
Organism: Drosophila melanica; assembly: GCA_004143765.1. Taxonomy (NCBI): domain Eukaryota; kingdom Metazoa; phylum Arthropoda; class Insecta; order Diptera; family Drosophilidae; genus Drosophila; species Drosophila melanica. The sequence continues at coordinate 8,624 of SCDT01000022.1, read as the reverse complement.
ATTTTTTGGAATGGGAATTGAAAACTGAAATACTTTTGCGTCCAGTGCGCGCCTGAAAATGGGATTGAAAACTTTTTACTGTAAATAAAAGCAATCGTTGTTTTTCGTCGTTTGTTTTCAGTTGTCTGACACCCCCTCCCAGCCAGCCAGCCAGCCATTTCCATTTGGGGCCGCTCCTGCTGCCCTACAGCAGCCGCCATTCCACTCAACCATATTCCCATCGCCTGCTCAACTCGGCCAACTTTCCGTGCATTCCATTTCGCTTTCGTTCGCTGCAGATTCGCTGCCGCAATGGCCGGCAACGGGGGACAGACGACAACTGTTTGTTCGCCAGCATCGGGGTATTTTGCATTTTGCACATATTTATAGAATGCGCAGCTAATGCATTTGCATATTGCACAAGTACGAGCTGTAGTTTTGTCGTTCGTATTTATTTATTTTTTTTTGTTTCTAATTGCGAGTGCGGCAAGTGCCAAAATGCATTGGGGGCCACTATTTGAATTTTTGCTATGGCAATGCCACTTTAGCTAGCTGTTCGCAACATTTAGTTATGAATCACGGAGTCACAGAGTGAGTTTAAAATGTTACAGTGTGTGTGTAGACCACAGATTGGCTCCCGGGCAGCTGCGTTTGCCGCCAGGGCCAGGTAAAGAATGGATAAAGTGAAGTGCCTGGTGCCTGTGCCATTTACAAAACCAGCGTCTTGGGGAATAAACAGGTTTTGCGTTCGCCTGCAACTGGTCGAGATGCGAATGGAGAGATGGAGAGTTGGTGGAATAACAACAACAACAAATATTCGGCTGAAGCGTTACAAAAGGCAACCGACTGGCACCGACGACATATTGTGCGAGCAATTTTGATTTACGACCAGGTAACCATTCCAGAGATGCTCTTCAAGCTGAAACACTTGCACTGCCAACGCTTTCGCTCAACTGCGTGTCGAACTTGCGCCCCTTTTGATATTCGTTTGCTTTCTATACAGCCTTAAAAGCTTTTGCTCGCCCAGCGACAGATAGTGTATCTATGTGTTTGTACTTGTTTGCGCGCACAAAACAAATTGAAGTTTTCAAGTACTTTATGGTAGTATTGATAGAAGTGTTTGTGTTTTTTTTTTTCTACAGTGCGCTACGCGCTCTTTTCGTACCCGTCGCGACGCTTTTCAAGCGAGAACTGAATGTAAGTGTAGCGCGTGCTTGGATGCCAAAGCACGCTGCAACGCCGGAATGGAACACCGCTCTCTCAACGCTACAATTGTTATTGCAGCAGCAGCAGCTGCTTGGAGCTGCTTTTCCGCGTTCCTCTATGGCGCCAAATTTATCTGAGCGAGAGAGATAATCAAACCGTGTTTGGATCCAGTGGATGGGGGCATCACAATTTCATTGTCAATTGTTGTTGGGTTTGTTCCGATTGAAGCCCTATACTGAATAAATACCCTCTACTCAGGTAATGGGGAATTTGTGGCCAATGAACTGATTTGAACAGTTTTATTTCAAGTTATCTTTACTGAGTCACTAAGAATCCAGGATTTTTATTTTAACAAAATTATAATAGAGGAAAGAATATGTACATAATACGAATTTTTTTAAATGGAATCTTATGTTTCAAGACTATTACTATTTTTAGCGGTATGTTCAAACTTTTGTGCATCATGGGTTGACATATGAGTGGCTCACTCACTCATCTACCCGTCAGTTTCCTTTCGTAGATTTTTTTTAGAATTGTTATTCAATCTTATCACATTTATATCAATAATCACAACGGAAGTTTTAAAAATCTGAATCACTTTTTGGTATCAGATATGATGAAACGAGGTGACTAAATATATTTATTCTTTAAAATATTATAATATATATATTATTATTATGATTATGTATATATTTGACCCCCTCAGAATCAAGTTAAATGTTGTTTTGTATACTATTTGTGTTTCTGCAAAATCGTTTAAAAACAAAAAATCGCACTTTTAAATTTTGAAAAAAAAATTTTTTTTAATGAGTAAGGGGGGGGGGGGGGGGGGGGGAGAACTTTTTTTTTAAAAAAAAAAAAAAAAAATTTTTTTTTAACAATTTNGGGAGGGGAGTACATGATTTTTTCAAAAATGTCAAAAAAATATTTGTTTCTAAAATGCTTTGATTTTGAATGTAGAATTGATCTATATGAAAAATAATGACCAGAATGCTATCAACCATGAAAATCGGCTCAGTTTTGACAATTTTATGGGTGTTTGATATATGATACCTAAGGGTCCTAGATTTTTACATGTCCAAATTTTTCTCAATTTTGACATGCTTTTTGACCAAAAATTTGACCCCCTTAGAATCAAGTTAAATGTTGTTTTTTATACTATTTATGGCCAGCAAAATCGATTAAAAACAAAAACTGGCACTTTTAAATTTTGAAAAAATTTTTTTTTGAAAATGAGTAAGGGGGGGTACATGATTTTTTCAAAAATATCAAAAAAATTTTTTTTTAAAAATGCTTTGATTTTGAATGTAGAATCGATCTATATGAAAAATAATGACCAGAATGCCATCAACCATGAAAATCGGATCAGTTTTGACAATTTTATGGGTGTTTAATTTTATTTTAATGAATATAAATTTACATTTTTGAATAATCAACAAATTATTAAATTACATTCGTGTGTTAAGCTACTTAAACTATCGATATATCGATACCACATTTCGCATTTCGCGTATATTTGCAGCACTAAAAGTTCTTAACACTGAATTGACTGCGCGAACATTTATTTATAAATTGAATGATGGACGTGCCATTATCGGAATACAATTCGCTAGACCTGGAGCGTGAATTGCACGCGCGAGCTCTGAACACCAATGGCTCAAAGCAGGAGCGCTTTGAGTGCCTGTTGGCAGCGCGACAGAATGAAACACAGGCGCATAATCCTCTAAGAAGAGCGTCCATCGAAAAGCTTGGAGCTCGCGTGCAGCTGGACGACTTTGCAGAAATTAAAATGTACAATCAGGCTGAGCTGGGGATGCTATCTGGAAGAGTACAGTGGAGACTAGAGCGTGTTCGCCGGACTGAAGATGGTGGCGGATTGGAATATTTCCATCCGGATGCACTCTGCCGCATTGATCGCTCCAAAACGTATATGCTCAATATGGATAAGTTTTTGGTGCGACAAGAGCCATACGTTCACAAGGTAAGGCAAATACTATTAAATCCTGTCTGCTGATGCCAATTGTTATGTTTCTTTTATATAGATCTTTGCAATTTTCGTATCTCGCACAACTGGCCAAGAGCTTAACCTTTGCTATGCGAGAAGCCTGGCAAAACTTCGCAGCTGGAATGAAAATACGGAGGACTTCGAATGGCCAGTAAGTTTGTAATTTTCATTCATTACATGATTTAAATTCGTTATATATTATTTGTTAATAGCCTATCACAAGTGAAAACATTGCAAGTGGAAATATGGACAATGGAGTACTTCACACTACTGTAAGTTGGCTCTTGACTTGATATGCTTCAACTTTTAACGAATAACCAATTTTAGCTGATCACAGCCGAGAATATCGCCAAAGCCCTGACCTATATACTTGCGGCAATTAAAGAAAAAGGACTAGATAACTATGTTGCCATTGCCTGTGACCAAAACAGACTCGGCTTGCCGGCCGTAGCGACGCTGGTTGAGGCCAGTGGCCATGTGATGCTGCCGTGCGTTTATGATATTGGCGATCTGCAGAAGTCGTTGAGGAACATGTTCTGCTCAGCCTGTGTGCGCTGCTCTATGCGTGTGGAGAACGAGCTGTATACCAGGAGCACATACGAAGAGCAGCTGAGCACGATCTGCAACAGCAACAGCACAAAGAACATGAACGCTGTCTTGTTGCTAATGGACTATGTGAATCGATTGCCACAGATCTTGGTAGCTATGTGGAAGTTTGAAGAGCACCGCGGCAAGCCAATTTCCCTGGTTGGACTTAACAATAATATGCTGAAGATATACGGCACCCACATTGAAAGAGAACTTCCACCAATTACATTCGAAGATTGTGCGGCTGGCTCAGGCCTTTTGCAACTGGTTGTCTTTGATGCCTTGTGGAATATTTCTCCAAATCGTGAACCAGAAGAGATCAATCCCAGTCGGTAGTGATTCCATTTCGTAAGTAAAGTGTAACAATTTAAACGATTTAAATATCTTTTCATTTGTTTTATTTATTATATATTTTCGCTGTCTTATTTTAAAATACCTTACAAAGCTGCAAGACACATTTGCTTTTAATTTTTATACATATTTATTATTGGAACATTGAAATCAGTACAAATCTGTATTTATTTACTTTTATTATGTGTAGTGCAAAGCGAGGCAAATTCTTAAAAATATCGTTACCAAAGCCAGGGCGCCGTAAGCACAGTTTGGAGCTCCATTATGTATCATGCTCGCTGTGAAAACATGTGATCTCTGCGTAATCTCATTTTCGAAGACCTCTTCCGTTGCATCATACTGCAGTTCCGATTCCGTCGAATAATTGGGCAACTCAACTGAAAGAAGCAATTGCAAAGATATTGAAATCAAAAACATATGGTAAAAAGAAGCGTCTTGACTTACCCTCACCGCCAGTGGCAAATCGCACGATTTTACTATTATCGCTCCAGCCAAAGCTGTTTCGCGCCAGAACTGAGACCTCAAAGAGACTGGCCGGTTGCAGGCCATGCAGTGTGTACGACGATATATAAATCGGACCTAAGTTAAAAAAAAAAAATAAACTGCATGTGTTATTCGATGCCAAATTTCCGAAGCGTCAGCTATGACAAATGTTGACTACAAATTGTAAACAATTTTGTGCGAGCCTTGCAAATTGGATTTGGAGAAGATAAATTTCAGTTGGGATTGCGTAAATATATTAATATTTAAATATTTACATTTTTTTTATTACAATTAACGATAAATAACTCTTATTTATTTTTTTAGGCTCAGCTTACCAATCGTCACTTGCGCTGGAATTGTCAGCTCAGTCCAGTTGGTTCTTAACGGCCTTGTTAGATTTGCTTTCGAAAAAAGGAAAATGGTTTTAGGCAACTCATCAAATTAAATTAAATAGTGCCTACCTGATGGAATCTGTCGAAATTTGAGCTTAAATTCCATAACGGGCAGCATGCTCTCCGTCTGCCAGACCAGCACATGCGACGTGGAGCTCTGAGTGCCGGGATTGATTTTGAATACGCAGGGCATTGGGCGTCCCGTCAACTCAACGGTGGCACTAGTAAACCCAATCGAGTTGTGTCCGCGGCACTCGTACTGCCCCATGTCGGCGTCGCGCACCTTCTTGACGGTCAGAACATGCTTGACCAGACTGACATAGCCGTCCAAGGAGAGGTTAACGCCGAGCTCTGTCTCCTGGCTGATAATGTGGGAGCCCATTTTCAGGGGCACACCGTGATGGAACCATTGCAAAGTCGCACGGGGCGCCGACTCGACGATACATTCCAGGTGTGCGCGATCTCCGACTTTCGTGTAGATCACAGGCTGAGGCGAGGACACCTCAGGAGCGACTAAAAGTATATGGATTGCAATTTTTATTGTTTGCCACCAGAGTTGGAGTTGCCAAATGGGAAAACATACAGAGTACACGAAGGTGGACTCCTGACACCGCTGGCTGACCCACTCCGTTTGTCACCAGGCACTCGATTAGGCCTGCCATGCTTCGAGACTTGATCTCGAATATGTGACTCTGTCGATTGCCAGAATTGATGTGCTGGTCCAAGGTGTTGCCATTCATGCGCCAGGTGATCGTTGGTTGGGGTACGCCCTTAGCCATGCAGACCACCTCAAAGATGGCGCCTATGGGCAGCTCCAGGTCGCCGCTGGGCTCCATGACAACGCTGGGCTGGTACTGCACCTCAATCGCGTACGTCTTGACAGCGTGATTGCTGTCCGACATGATCTCGCAATAGTAGTCGCCAGTGTCCTCTTCTTTCAAATTTGACACCTGCAGGCTCCCATTTGCCCAGAGCACAAATCGTTCCGGAGGCGGAATCTCCGGATTGCGCGAGTCGACCAAGGGCACATCATCCTTATGCCAGCGCACATAATGAAACGGAGCTGCGGGTGAAACAGATTTCCATATAATCCAACAATTCGACGTTCCACAAATAATTGATAAATTTAGCTATATGCAATTATCTAATTGAAAAGGTCAAATAACTTGCGTGTTTTTTTTTATATATAGACAAATGTATTTTGTAGAGATGTATCAAAAAAAAAAAATTGGGACTTAATCCAAAGAAATATCGTTAAATCTAATAGATGAAAAATGTGTCTGTCTGCGCCCCTAGATATAATTTGAACCTAATTCAAATTATATTCAGTGTAATCATTGTATACCTTAATTTATAATAACATATATATTTATTTATATTTAGTTGAAGTAGCTTTAAATGCACTCATATTTTTGCAAACCAAATGTTTAATCTAAATCTGTTTTAATATCGTATCAAATTATACTTATAAAGTTAAGAAACAAAAGCCAAAATTCAAAGTCAAATTCTTCTTAAAATATAAAATAGAGATATTTGAGAAGTAGTTAAATATAATGAAGATTAAATTAAGAGTTTATGTGTAGCTTTGTGGGAATTGAAATAGCCCGGTTTAATGGTACTTTTCAAGAACCCTTTTACTATGAGAAAATTGTAAGCCTTGAAAGAAGTTAAATTTTTTTTGTTGTGAACATTTAATTAATAAAATCCGTTTTCGTGTCTATTATTAGGAGAGAAAAAAGAAGAAAATCCATTGTGCTGGACGAATTTCCTCAGCTGGCTTTTGTGCATTCATTCGAGGCGCTTTAGAATATCAATTTAGACTCTTGCTGGCTGTCAAATTAAATGTTATTGTTGTGTCCAATTGCTTTTGGGGCGAAGAACACAAAGGAGCACTTTCAAGGTTTATTATATTGGTCAACTAAACTGCACACATTTAGTTAATTCTATCTGTGAACCCGTAATAAAATTGCATTTAATTTCAAACGATTTCGAATTTGATCAAATATTTCGGTCCATTTAAATGTAAACTTTCCAATTAGTTTTGAATATTTAAGCGCTTACTGTCCAAAGAGCACGGCAATAGAACGGTATCGTTTTCCAAACTTTTTATGGTGGCCGGAACGCTCTTAAAATTTTGATCATTGTCGCGATCATTGTTGAAATTGAGCTCGGCCATAATGACAGGCAGCAGAACCAAAAGCGATAATATTAACAGATCAATTGAGCACTTTGCGACACACATTTCGCTGGCACTTGGATTTAAATTGAATTAGAGATTCTGATTTAATGTTTCGACGGTTAATCGAATCTATTTCAAGTTTGTCCCCCACTAGGGCGCGTGTCGCTATTTAAACTGTGTTCAAATTGATCCGGCGCGTTCGCAGTCGCGAGCTCAACTGAACGCTTGAGCTGCCGATGTGAATCTGTTCGATGCGGCTGCAGAGGCGACGAACGCTTGCGCCGGGGGGCACGGACAGAGACAGTGACAGTGACAGAGACGGAGGCGACGCTGAAGAAGACAGCTCAGAAAGTCACTTGCTCTTTCTGGGATGCCGGTTGATTAGCTGCCTTCAATGTTCGGCAACGGAGACGCTTATTGTATTTTCGAGTACATATGTGTCGAGTTTGAGATACATTTAATTGTACACTTTGAGAAAAAATCAAGTATGTTGCTTACGAATAAAACTCATACTGCCAAAATATCTAAATATAATAAATATATTAAAAACTTAAATCAAAGTCCAATTACAAAAATTCGTGTAATAAATATTTGGCTCTCAAAATTTTTATTTCATTTTTCGTAGTGTAGCGAGTGAGTGTTTGTGAACTTGTATATAAAATATCTATGGATGCATCGGAGCGTTCCACACGCCCACTCCAGCCATGTCCATTTGCATGGGCCACGCATCGGTAGTTTTCAGCATTCTGTATCCGATTCTGATGCTGCTGCTGCTGCTGCCGCTTCTGATCTATTACATTCTCCGCTTGAGAGAACGTGCTTCTGTTGCATATTTTGAGATAAAATGTCATTGTGCCACAATATGTGCCTGTTGCCGCCGCCAGCCAACATCATTGTGATCGGATCAGTCGCATTCGCATACACATTTGGTCACAATATGGCTCCAAGCAGCACACACTTAAATCCCCGTAGAAGCTGTGTCCGTTCTGCAGACACTCCCCTATAAAAGCAACGTTAGAATTGTGAATCGAATGCAAAGATTTCAATAATAAAAAACACTTTTACCGGAAGTGCACTTAAACTATATATGTATACAAAAGTTGCATAATAGAGAACAAATAGCCAGACAATCTTTTGAATTGGTTTTATGCTTCGTTCTGATTATTTGATAATATTTTTCATTTCATTCAAAATGTTTTTGAGCTCTGCGTGTGAAAAGTGTCCATTCTACCAAATTGTTTTAACTTCCTTCCATTTCATTAGGCATATCTAAGCTTAAATTATTCTTTAAATAAAACAAATTTGTTTGTTTGCATTATTTTTTGATTAGTTTTTTATTAGGATCAGTTTAATATATATTACTATATATTATATATTAATTATTTTTTTAGCAGGATACCCTTTTATCTGTCTATATTCTTATTAAAATTTAAAACCTTCA